>CATOGX010000005.1:0-40776 GCA_951799405.1 Agapetus fuscipes | reverse complement strand
GGCCATGCCTAGGAAACTTAGGGCATATTTGGTTCCTGGCAACATTATTTTGGTAGTTATTCACAGTCACGGTTTCTCCGACCAATCAGAGCTCCGATTGGGTCACATGTCTGGTCACGAGGTATACCGCCAGTCCCCATGTGGCGGCCATTTGTGTTTTTGCAATCTACGCAAGGAGCGCTTCCCTTTTGAAAATTCTTTAAATTTTGTGATTTGGCAATTTACAATGTCCAGTCGCCGTTGTTGTGTACCTCATTGTTTTAATACGGAGTTTAAGTAATCGGATTCGTTTCTATTTCACGATTAGTAATGTACTTACTGGAAAAAACAAAAAGTTTGGGTGAACTGTACTTTTTGTATGAAATGAAGGACTGTACTTTTTGTATGAAATGAAGAACTGTTTTTTTAGAAAAGTTGTACTTTATAAGTGTGAAATGTGTCTTCTTGTGGGAATACATTTAGTGTAAATCTTAAATGTGATATATCTTTTCAACATCAGATTATAGACATAATTATTAAATTTGAATTGAGCAAGTCACAATGTATATATTATGATAGAAAAATAAGTAATAACACATTAAAAAAGAAGAAAATGTATTTATAACATAAATGTAATTTATAATCAATTGTTGTAATGTAATTAAGTTGTGCTATTTGAAGTTTTTTTTTTTAAATAAAATATGTTTTACCATCTTCAATTGTTTTTATTTACTTCGCCAACTGAGTAGAACAGTAATAATATAGAATGATATTATGATGATAATTTAGTATTGTCTAGACACGTAGGGTAGTTACTGGCGCTACCCATCGTTTCATATATAAATAATACTACTTGGTTACATTTTTTTGTTCTAAGACCGCCCTCTATAAACCTACATACTCTGTGCGAGTTGGCAACTCAAAGTTGCAGTTTATTTTTATTGGGTTACTCAACCTGTCAGAGAGAAAATGGAGGGCTTTTTCAAGTTGTGTGAGCTAAATGTTGTGTCTGTTAAAACTAACTAATAAAACATATAAACCCGATATATGAGTGTTTATCTTCAATTTCACCGCTGACATATAAGATAACAATAGGTTATGAGCCCAGAGCGTGAGGAATTGAAGAGGAGTGGAGCGCAAAAGTGAAAATTAGTTAGTGAGTGTGAGATCTTTTTAGTGGAGCTCAAAAGTGAAAATTAGTGTGTGTGAGATCTTTTTCTACAGCCAGCAACAATTAGCAAGATGATGGACTACAATGAGACAAGGGAGTCAATCCCAAAGTTGAAGAGGAGCAACTATTATGCGTGGTCGCGACGAGCTATGGCCGAATTAGTAGACAGAAATTGCTGGAATGCAATTGATCCTGGCTATCAGGGTGTGGATGTAGTTAATTTTAATCAAGAACAAACAAGAACTAATAGGAAGGCTCTTGTGTTTCTGTGGCGGTATGTCGACGATGCATACATGGAAGACATAGGAGATTGTGTTACTGCCTATGAAGCGTGGGCTAAGCTGAAAACAATTCATTCTTCTTTCACGTTAATTCAATGTTTGGAGAAGATGAAAGAAATGATGAATATTTTGAAGACAGAGGACCTGCCTATGCATGTATATATGGCGAAGATTCAAGGTCTGAATCGTGTTATTAGGAGTGGAGGCTACGGACTGGAATTAAATGACAGTCAGCTAGCAGGTGTTTTCTTAGTTGGTCTGCCTAAGGACAAGTACAAAGTTTTGATCTCAATGTTGGGCAAGGAGAGAGAACTGACAACGGAGAAGGTTAAGGCTACCTTGCTGCAGGAAGAAGATGAGTCGGAGTTTGAGGGCATTAGTAATGCTTTCTCATCGGTCACCAAGAACTTCAAGGAGAAGGAAGGAAACCGTGGTCGAGGAGGCAAGAATCAAAGCAGAAGAGGAGGATATCGAGGAGGTCAAAACAGCGGCAACAGCAGCAACTCCAACAATGTTTTTCAGAACAATGGAAACTACAACAAGATACTTGCTGGGTCAAGCAACCAACCAAAGAGTGTGAAGTGTTATCAGTGTGGACAATTTGGTCACATGATGAGAGAGTGTAGTGATATCAAATGTTATCGTTGTGGAAAACTTGGACACATGGCAGGAAATTGTCAAGAAAAAGTAGAAATTAAGGACAATAACAATTCCAACAGCAATCCAAAGTCTAGGTCATGTGTGAGTTCTTCAAAAGCTTTGGTCACCAGTGGTAATCAATCAGACATTAATTGTGAATTCCTAATTGATAGTGCTGCGAATGATCATATCTGCAATGATAAACATATGTTCAAGGAGTTGAAGTTTACCACAGGAGAGGTTGTTATGGGAAAAGGTAGTGTTGCGGTGCTAGGTGAAGGACAAATTGAACTAAACATTACTGATGAATGTGGTGGTTGGAAACTGTGCATGTCTAGTGTATTGTATGTGCCTGAGTATTCATTCAATTTGTTATCAACCTCAAAATTAGCCAAAAAAGGTATTTATTGTACTTCTGAGGAAGACAGTTGTATTGCTAGAGATAAGTTAGACAACATGGAAGTTATTTTCACTGCACCTGTCAGAGATGGACTTTATGTTTTGGATGTAAAGAAAAATTATAACTTCAACAATGTGAAAGTGGTATGTTCCAGCGATACCAGTGTGGGTGGCAACGTTAGGAGTGCAGTGGCATTGCGGAGTGCTGTTGAGTGGCATTCCCGTCTTGGACACCTCCATGAAGAAGCTATTAAGAAAATACCAGTTATTGAGTGTCATGGAAAACTTGATGAAAAGTGTGATGTATGTTCAAAAGGAAAGGCTACGAGGATTGGTTTTCCTTTGACAAGTGAACGGAAGACTTCTAAACCTTTGGAGTTAATACATACTGATGTAATGGGTAAATTGTCTTCTTCTGTTGGTGGTTCAAAATATGCAGTGACCTTTATTGATGACTATTCTAGGTATGTAACTGTTTATCCTTTAGCGAGGAAAAATCAAGTGTTTGGTGTGTTTAAACAATTTAAAACCTATGTTGAATTGTTACATGATTCCAAGATTAAAGCCTTGCAATCAGATGGAGGTGGAGAGTACATTGATGGAGAGTTTCAGGCATTTCTCAAGGAGAATGGGATAATCCATAGAAAGACAGTCAGAGATTCCCTAGCTCAAAATAGAATAGCAGAGAGGCAAAATAGGACTCTAGGTAATGCTATTAGGTGTATGTTTATACAGTCTGGACTTCCTATTTCTTTCTGGGCTGAAGCTATGAGTGTTACCTGTTTTGTGAGAAATATGTCACCATCTAGAGCCATTGACAATCAAATTCCCATGGTACATTGGAGTGGAAAAGAGTTGAAAGCTGAGGACTATGAGAGACTTGTACCTTTTGGTTGTAAGGGATTTCTTTATTGTGATAATGGAAAATTCAATCAGAGAGCTATAGATTGTGTGTTTGTTGGGTATGGAGATAATGTAAAAGATGGAACTAGAGTGAAAGAGAAAGTTCTGTGGATTAAGAGAGAGTTGATGTTAAAAATTGAAGTGAGAGATCTTGGTGAAATGAAAGATTTTTTGTCAATGCATGTGGTTCAAGGTAATGGAGTGATCAGCATCGATCAGAAAAAATACATTGAGGAGGTTTTTACTGAGTTTGGTTTAATTCAAGCAAAGGGAAGAGGTGCTCCCCTTCCCGCTAGTACTGAAGATAAAACTGAAACAGCTGAAGAATCGTGATGATGTAGCAATGTATCAACATGCTGTAGGGAGGATAAATTATTTACCAAACTGTACGAGACCATCTCAGTTTTGCATTGAGCAAAGTTAGTCAGTATCTAAATGATCCAAAGAAAAAGAATTGGAATGAGGTTGTTCATATTTTAAGATATCTCAAAGAGACTAAAGATTTGAAAATTGTTTATTCTGTGTGAGGGGAAGAATCCATTAGTTGAAATTTATTGTGATTCTGATTATAATAATAATAAGGGTGAGAGAAAATCATTTTCAGGATTTATAATAATGATGTGCCATGGACCAATTATTTCGACGAGAATTTCGGAGACAATAAAACTTAAACTGAGGGGAAGTGTTGTAAGTTGGTAGTGCGAGTTGGCAACTCAAAGTTGCAGTTTATTTTTATTGGGTTACTCAACCTGTCAGAGAGAAAATGGAGACGAGACGTTCGCGCCAGTAGGCTCTTGGCTGGGAAACCGGAAATACATGAATGGTGGTAAATTTAAATTGGCTGCAAGGCGGTAAATTTAAATTGGCTGCAGTTTGAAAATATTATTCTGAGTATTAAAATCATGATATTATATAGCCGTTATTATAATGGCGGTAAATTTAAATTTCTGACAGTTTGAAAATATAAATCTTAGTATTAAAATTATGTTATTAGGTATTATTGCAAAAATGTCTTCAAATTTAAATTAAATTAAAATTTATTTTCACTAAATTTTGTATTTTTAGTTAGGCTTTTGGCTGGGGAACCGGAAATATATAAATGGTGGTAAATTTAAATTGGCTGCAGTTTGAAAATATTAATCTGAGTATTAAAATCATGTTATTGTATAGCCTTTATTATAATGGCAGCAAATTTAAATTTGTGGCAGTTTGAAAATATAAATCTTAGTATTAAAATTATGTCATTAGGTATTATTGCAAAAATGTCTTTCAAATTTAAATTAAATTGTTTTTTTTTTTAAATAGATTTGGTATTTTTTTAGCTACTAAATATATATCACTATTGTGAGTAAATGGATGTGTGTGTGTGAGTTTCTGCAATCTATTTATTGTAAAGGTAAATGTGCACAACTATTTTTACCTATTTGTATCTTATTTATTACTTTACTTATTTTTATGAGTGAAACTAATTTTATTATTTTAGAATCTTGGTATCTTTTAATGTCAACATGTAATTGGAGCAATACGTAATTTTATTTATTTTCATATTTTTTTATATTCTTAAGTATCCTATCCATTATTGTATTGTTCTAAATCAGGCCTGGCCAACCCAAATTGCACCCCGGGCCGCATTGATGGCCTAAAATTTCCCCAAGGGCCACACATACAAACATTTTACAAAAAAAATATATATAAAAAAACGAAACCACAACCAGATGTGAAAAGAAAACACGCATTGAACCAACAACAAAAAATGTATTTATGTAGTAAACAACATTAAAAAAATTCAACAATAGAAAAATATTTTAACAATGAAAATTATTAATTAACCCTTAACTTCATAGAGGAAAAAATTCTTAATTTTTCATTTCAAAACAATATTACAAATAAAACCAATTATCAGGACTTCTCCTTTCAGTGCAAGATTTGAGATTCTTTTCGCCTACTTAATTTTTCTAAATCTAGGTATTTCAATATTTGAAGTTACACACCTTAACTGGTTTTCCAGATTTACGTCTGTTATAGACGCCCTATTTTTATTTTTATTATATTTCATTTTTATTTTTCATCACACATGACCGCGGGCCGCGGGTTGGCCAGGCCTGTTCTAAATAAATAAATAAAAATGTGATTATATGGCCCATATATAACGACGGCAAATTTAAATTCAAAATATAAATCAGTTATCTTTAAATTTTAGTATTATAATCCCGTGATTCAATAGCCCTTATTTTAAAAGTTAAACTTGTTTGCAATAATACCTAATGACATAATTTTAATACTAAGATTTATATTTTTAAGCTGCCACAAATTTAAATTTGCTGCCATTATAATAAAGGCTATATAATAACATGATTTTAATACTCAGATTAATATTTTCAAACTGCAGCCAATTTAAATTTACCACCATTTATATATTTCCGGTTCCCCAGCCAAAAGCCTAACTAAAAATACAAAATTTAGTGAAAATAATTTTTAATTTAATTTAAATTTGAAATACATTTTTGCAATAATACCTAATAATTTTAATACTAAGATTTATATTTTCAAACTGCCAGAAATTTAAATTTACCCCCATTATAATAACGGCTATATAATATCATGATTTTAATACTCAGAATAATATTTTCAAACTGCAGCCAATTTAAATTTACCGCCTTGCAGCCAATTTAAATTTACCACCATTCATGTATTTCCGGTTCCCCAGCCAAGAGCCTACTGGCGCGAACGTCTCGTAAATGGAGGGCTTTTTCAAGTTGTGTGAGCTAAATGTTGTGTCTGTTAAAACTAACTAATAAAACATATAAACCCGATATATGAGTGTTTATCTTCAATTTCACCGCTGACATATAAGATAACAATATATCTATGGCAACTAAATGATTCTAAACGGAAAATTTGTTAATTTTAGTTTGTAAAATAACTAATATTTTTAATTTTTGAACCTAATTTTGAAAAAAATTATTGTGATTCAAACTAAAAAATAAATACATAAGTAATTGAAATCATTAGTCCTGGTGTTTTTTTAGCCTTTTTTTACGCCAACTCTTTTTGTGCTCCTTTTAGCCCGATCTAGCCCTTTTTAGCTTCTTCAATTGCCCCCATTACTAAAACTAAGGTGGCAACACTGTGCCTTCGTAAATAAATCACGTGGCTCAAGAAATGGCATGTGAAAACGCTGTCAAACGTGTCAAAATTAAAATCGATTTGTTTTTGATTAGAAACTCATAGTTTTTTTGTCAGTAATGATCAAAAACATCCTCAAATATTGTTTGATTCCGTAATTTATAAAAAAACAAGTGTTAACATAGCAAAGTTTTTGTACTTGTTTCTTTAGGAAGGCAGCAATGGACTGGAATGTAAATATAATATTTTCTCATCGGCCAAAGGTCACAGGTCTATGGGACTAGACCCCTTAGCAACCTATAATAAAATATAAGCTTGCCTTTGCCCTGACAACCCGGCTGTGTGACATCACAACTTTTTTATCCTAGAAGTTTGTGTGCATACTTAATAATAATATATTGTCATGTACTAATGTGTCTAACCTACCTTTTTACTTTTTGTTGTAGTAGTTGTGTGAACTACATGCTCTCATATTATGTTATTTATATTTTTACAGCTCCAGGACGACTTGGAAAACTTTATGATGGGCAGATTGATGGGAAGCAATATGCGCCTGAAGAAAGGAGTTTTGCCGCACAAATTTGAGTGCCAAAAAGCTAAAAAGACTGTGGATAGGAAAACCGGCGAGATTAGAAAAAGAAAAATGCTAGTGTTGGAACTTTTAAGAGAAGCAAGTCTGAACGCTACAAACTCTGAAGCATCCACATCAGTTGATGTGGATGCTTCCGCATCCGTTGATGTGGATGCATCCACATCAACTGATGTGGATGCTGTGGAGCAGTCAACGCATCTGACTTCTGCTCCATTGGATAAAGCAGTGCAGGTGAATATGGTACCCACCTACAGGAGCAAAGCAACCAACACCTTGAATGTGAGACCCCCGACCACTCACAGTAGCTGCTCACCAATCAAGGTGAAACCTGTGGAATCTCCTCTGGAAAAATTGAATGTGGAAGCTGTCTATGCATCTTCCAGTTCAGACCCTGAAGATAGTGATTCTGATCTTTTTGTTGACTATGGTAGTGGCTCGGATTTTGAAGACAACAATATGGAAATGGACGCGCTTAACGTTGAGATGAAAAGAGGTTATATTTTGCTTGTGCAACGCCAACCTCAACTGTATTTAGGCATTCCAAAAGAAATGTACCATGTATTGGCTATTCTGCAAGATACAGTTTGTGCACCTATTATAGATATAATGATTTGCCTAAAGAAAATTAGGTTGAATTTTTCATATAAAGTAATAGGTGCACATTTTGGAATGTCAGATTCCTCTATATGTCGCATTTTTAAGAAAACGATTCCCATTTTATCAGGGGTACTCAAAGAGTTGATTATATGGCCATCTGCAAAACTCATAAGGTTGGAATTGCCCATTGCATTTCGAGCTCGATATAGGAACGTCCGTTCCATTATTGATTGTCTTGAAATTCAAATTGAGAAACCAGGCAACTCGCTGCACCAATCATTAACGTGGTCTGAATACAAGGCCTGTAATACGGTAAAATATCTAATTTCTTGCACTCCAGATGGTCTCATTAATTTCTTATCATGTGGGTATGGAGGCCGAGCAACCGACTCTACTATTGCTCAGGACTGTGGCTATTTCGACAACATCGCCACAGGAACATGGGTGATGGCAGATCGGGGGTTTAAGAATATTTCCCATGTTTTAGAGGAAAAGGGTGCTCACCTTGTTCGCCCTCCAAGCGTGCTGCAGAAAAGTACCCTTAGCCAAAACGAAGTTAAGGAAGCAAAGCGAATTGCCGCTTTACGTATTCACGTAGAGCGTGTGATAAGCAGAGTGAGAGAATTTCATATGCTCACTATGCATTCAACTATCGACCACAACCTCGTGAATCGCTTGGATGAAATTATTGTGATTGCTTGTGGTCTGATCAACTTACAGAAATCATTGATCAAAGTTTAGAAGGGTTAGCCACCCTTAGACATTACTTTTAAAATTAAATTTTTATTTTCAGTACTTATATTTAACCTTTATGCTTTTGAGCTTATGACTGATATTACTTTTTAAATCTCAAGTGTTTTTATTTACCTTGGTCGCTTTTATCTATTTTACACCATTCAACTCTTCATTTCACTTGTATGACTGAGATTATTTTTGAAATCTCATGTGTTTTTATTTAACTTGGTGGCTTTTATCTATTTTTTGCCATTCAACTCTTCATTTCACTTGTATGACTGAGATTATTTTTAAATCTCAATGTGTTTTAATTTACCTTGATAGCTTTTATCTAATTTTTACTATTCAACTCTTCATTTCACATGTTGCTTACTAAGTTACATTTACTATTCTGGTCAATTTTTCTGAATCTCACTTTACATCTGTTGCAACATGTACATAATGAGTATTAATGTTTGTATTAATAATGGAAAGCCTTTTTTATTAATAAAGTACACTTCAATCAACAACTTCTTTATTTTTATTAGAAAAACCAACAGAAAGATGATACCTACATAATAAGAACATATGAAAAACTCCAATACCAGGTATTGTTAAGTAGTGCATTTTTACATTATAATCTAAATGGTAAAGATACACATGACTTTATGATTCATATTAAATACATTTCTATAAGCAGGCATATTGTATTAGTTAACGTTTACATAATATGCTGCATGTTCATTAACAAAATAAAGACCCAAATTTAAACTGAATGCACAAGCCCAACTTGACGCTCTTCCCTGGAACAGAGGTAATATTGGCAAGTGAACCTTTTGTTAACAAAGTAGTTATCACATATATCAAATATAAAAAAGTAGTTAAGAAACAGCAGTTATAAAATACATAAATAACTATACTTTAAAATTGTTAGACTTTGGTAAATATGCATTAAAACACCTTATAGCTATACTTTTCAAAGTACCCACAGTGTAATACATAAAGTCTAATGTAATCTAGGTTGAAAATATACATAAACATTTAAAGTTCCTATTAAATACACACCCACAAACAGACAAGTGTAAGTTCTCGCTTACAAATGCTGCATGTGTACTTACAATTCAAAAATCATATTATAAATGAATACTCAAATGAACAAAAGCCCAGCAACTTTTGCCGTCCTTTTATTGGCAAAGTGAACCATTTTTTACAGCATGGGTGTTCAGCGTCATACCAACCTATAAGTCAAGGGATACAAACAATAAATAACATTCTCAAGTATATAATTATTCAGAATGTTGAGAGAATAAGAACAAGAATAGCAGATCAACATTACAGATAAAAATTAATTCATATAAAATAAAACATTTATTGAAATAATCTAAAAAATAATGTTTTAGTCCAAAATTCACATGCTTTTTCCATTAAATCTAAACAATAATTTTCATCATACTCCACAGTGCATTCAACTGTCTCACAACTCTTCAAAATCCGGTTTGGCAACACAGAATATTCCTCTTTTCTTTTTTGTAAAATGCATTTGCATTTGGATTTGTGCAAAGAACTTCGGAGTGGGTTTGTCGTTGACAAAATATTTCTCCATCCATTTTTCGGTGCTTGGACATTTTATCTCAAGTACATATTCTTGAGATACTCCATCAGGAGAAGCTCCAAAAAATGGATAATGCTTGGATAGCAATAATCCACATTTTTTCAGATCGGGATATTGCTTTTTGATTTTTTTGAAAACCAACTCTTCCAGTTTTCAGCCACGTGTTACAGCTGCCGTCTCAAAAATTTTTCCTCCCAACAGCTGCTCCACAAGAGAGCCATCAGGAGTGTGACAGCGTGACGCTTCATGGATCTTGGATGCTGTGATTCTCCCATACCTCAACTCGTACCAAAGAGTGCAATCAGCCTGCTCCAGAGTTTCCTTGGCTGCCTCGTTGCACGCCTCAACACTCATTCTATTTTCACAGTATGTTTGAAATTGCTGAGGGGTCGTGCCTTTTCCATCGTCTATAAATTCCTCCATTAATCTATGGATGCTAAGGGATTCTATAGGATTGCCCTCCTTAAAATACTTCATAAGGAGGACATCCTTGACGTCAGCTTCCTTCGTTGCTTTAACGACGGATGCCAAAAACTTTCCGTTACTCGAAGGCCCAGCTGTGAAAGTTTTAAGTTCTCCTAAATCCCTACATTTTATGAATTTCACAGCTGAGCCTATCTCTGCCATCTTTGACCGCTTCCAGTAACATTTCACTTCTGTCTTTGCTGGCTCTTCGCTGCGACGATGCACCCATGACAGAAAGGCTACTGCATGCTTGCAACCTCCTGTAAGAGAGTAAAAATAAAAAAAATGTTTCATTTTGAATAATACAGATGCAAATAATGTAGACCTCTGCTTTAATACTTTATATATTGATGAATTAACAAAAGATATTCACTTATTTTGTTGACATAAATTTTAAGTAAAAATTGGAATATTTTTTCACAAAATATTGTTTTTTTTAGAAAAATAATGAAATTAAAAAGAAAAAATATTTGCAGTCAGCAAGGCTATAATGTTGGCCAATGGATTGATATGAGTCTGACCGCCCACACTATAAAATATGTTTCACTTTGCCAATGTCGCCCGTTTCAGGGAAGGTCGGCACCAGTAGCAGGATGTATGTTCGTTTGAAGATTGGATTTTAATTTGTAAGTAGGTACACATACAGAATTCGTATGCGCGAACTTACACGTGTCCGTTTGTGGGCATGAATCTTAAATGTTAACATATCTTTGCATCTTAGATTACAGATAGCAATTATTTGGTGAGCCGAGCCTGCTAATTAGATCTCTTACATTTTATTCCTTTTACAAAGGAATCATGACACCTCGTGAATCTAATATTCATTACTGACCTTGAGATGCTGGACAATCTTCACAGACACATGATTCAACAGTGCCTTGTTCCTCATCGGTGATCAAGGTTACCGCGTATGCTTTTGTACGGACTTTGTGTTCTGGTGTTATACGGGCCTTAACAGTGCAAATGGCTCCATCGCGTTTCACTTGCACATAGCCAATGGCATTGTCTCCGTAACTTTCTCTCGAAGATCTAAAAACAAACAAACGGAATAAGGGTTAGGATATATTGCAAGTGCACAACCCTTGACTGGTGTAAAGTAAGGTTATGTGATTACTAGGGCCCGGATTAATATGTAAATACATATTTTTTATTTCAATAGTTTCCATTAATTATTTAGTTTTCTACATAGATTATGATGTTTTGAGCTGGAAAATGCAGATTTTATTTTCCATATTTTTCCATATTTCTAGGTTAAGACCATATCTGCACACGAAAATCACATTAGTCCATATTTTCAATGTTTGGTACTTAAACTAAAGAGAACGGAATAATTTTTGCTTTCATAGCGCTTCGGAAATAATTAGTTCGCGGTTTGGAGCGGCAAATACTGAAAACAACGAGTAAAAAATGAACGGATCGTTTCGCCCATGCCTAAGAATCTTCCATACAAACGATATTGACCACAAGCTTCCTTACAATACCAGTAGATAATGCTTTATTGGTTCTTGTCCACAATAATAGTAGGAAACTACTGTGTGGTATTACCGATATTCCCTTGACAGCCGAAATGGCGCCCACAGATAACGCTTGCTTGGCGTGGGGTCGTAAGTTTTTAACCGTTGAATGCTGTTTTTGGCTGTTTTCACAGGCGTTAAATTGTGCAAAAAGTTATTTGAAAAGAATATAATACTTTGTGCGTGAAAAAAGTGCGTGAAAATGGTGTATTGGTGGCCTGGTGCCGGACAACGTATTTCCGTCGTAACCTCAAAAAAAATTCGACAGCTATAAAGTACAAAAAACCTTCATGTTTTTGTTACGTTCCAGCTAAAAAATACTAGTGCCTCTAAATAAACTTTAATTGACATCAAACTTTCAAAATGATTTACATTATTTTAACCTAATTTGCCAAAACCTTAATTACCTTAATTTAGCTTAAAACCAAAATGTAGTTCGGTGTATTATTTAAGAATGTATATTTGTGTAAACTTGTATATTTTATTTTAAAAGATATAAATTTTTAAAACAAAAAAAAACTTTTATTTGACATGACCTCACCATTAGTTTCCTATAATATCAAAAATATTTGAAATAAATTTTAGGTATAAGTGATATTATACATTCCATAATATTATCAAAAGCTTCCATAAATAACTTATAGGTGGCTAAGATTCGGGCATTCCCCTTTTTTTTATTCAGTGGGATCTCTATATACCTATAATACTCTGTGGTTTCGCCGTTCACTGCTCGGCCGGGCGTTCGCCCGAAGGCCGAACGTCAGCTCGTCGTCAGCCAGTCACAACTTGTTAATCGTCGCGCGTACTCGTGTCGCCTGCTTGTGTCGCGCACATTGAATTTCTTTGCCTTGCGTCGTGATTTAAGTATTCTCCTGCATATTATTATATCCGAATTATTTAACTGTGCCCATTGAAATAATGCCCAAGGACAAACAACCTTTGCGGTTTAAATTAGGAAAATATATTGAAGATTTCCCAAACCAGTCTCTGAGTACAGATGGTAATGAACTGTTTTGTAATGCTTGCGAAAAATCCGTTTCGACTGAGCAGCGTTTCTTAATATCACAGCATGTATCTACCACAAAACATAAGATGAATATCTCAAGGAAAAGCAAATTCAAACAACAATTTTTTTCTGAAGCAATAGCCAGCGCTTCTCAAAGTGATACTTTCTCGAAAGATTTGTGTCATGCCATGATGAGTGCAGATATACCTCTGTGGAAAGTAAACAATCCTGTATTGAAAAGCTTTCTTGAAAAGTACTCAGGCAAATCTATTCCCGACGAATCCACATTTCGGAAAAAAATCGTAAATGATATTTACGAGGATTGCTTGGCATCGATTCGAGAAGAAATTCAGGACGGACCTATATGGGTTGCAATTGACGAGACGACGGACGCCATGGGCCGGTGCATAGGAAATGTGATTATTGGGCTCCTAGTGGAAGAAAAATCCAGCAAATCTTTTTTGATAGCATGCGAAGAACTTCCTAAATGCAACCATCAAACATCAGCCAAGCTGTTCAACGATGCAATGAGTGTTTTGTGGTCCGATGGTGTTAAACATGAACAAGTTTTCTTGCTACTGACCGATGCTGCTCCTTACATGGTCAAAGCCGGAGATGCCCTTAAAGTGTTGTATCCTAAAATGATTCACGTAACATGCTTGGCACATGGAATTAATAGACTAGCCGAATGCGTGAGATTCCAGTTTAAAAATGTTGATAGTTTGGTATCAAATGTAAAGAAAATCTTTTTGAAAGCACCAAGTCGGATTTTAAAATTTAAAGAAATGCATCCAGACATACCTTTGCCACCAGAACCTGTGCTGACGCGTTGGGGTACGTGGTTAGCAGCGGTTGAGTACTACTGCGAGTATTATACTGAGATTAAAACGATTGTTTTTGAATTAGAAGATGAATCCGCTAGTATTTTAAATGCAAAAGAACTTTTCGAAAATGAAA
Source organism: Agapetus fuscipes (assembly GCA_951799405.1). NCBI lineage: Eukaryota > Metazoa > Arthropoda > Insecta > Trichoptera > Glossosomatidae > Agapetus > Agapetus fuscipes. The sequence goes on along the minus strand of CATOGX010000005.1, from coordinate 26,821 downwards.
CTCTTCGAAAATGAAACTCTTCGAAATGATCTAATCTACATAAGAAGCAATTTTTGTTTTCTGTCACATCAGATCAAAGCACTGGAAAATCCATCAACATCATTAAAAGAAAATGTTAAGATCATTAAAACAATTGAAACCACAGTTATGGAGGCGGAAGGCCCTGTTGCTGAATTAGTAAAAAACAAAATAAAGTCTGTACTTGAAAAAAATAAAGGGTATACAACGCTACAAAAAATTAACAACATGCTAAATGGAACAGCAGCTGGCAATCCAGAGGAGGCATATTCACCCTCAGAGTTGTGCAAATTTAAGTTTGCCCCAATCACATCCTGTGATGTTGAAAGGTCTTTCAGTCAGTATAAGGCGATGTTTCGAAAAAACAGACAAGGTTTTAATTTTGAAAATTTAAAGAAACATGTTATTGTGTACTGCAACAACTCGACTAAAAAGATAGACGCAGAGTAAATATAAGGCACTTTAAGTTCTTTGATTTTATATTTTATGTTCTTTGATGTTAAAATAAAGGGTTTTGTACTGGGTAACAGTTGTTTTTTATTCCATATTTTTCCATATTTCAGTTTTTTATATCCATATTATATTTACATATTTCGTGATTTTTGATACATATTAATCCGGGCCCTAGTGATTACAAACAACTTTTAATGATGTAATAAAGGAAGTAAGCTTTATAAACAATTAATTTAGCCTTTATATTAAGATTTAGAAGCTATGACATGGCAGTATTGCAATTTGAATAAGTAAGGTTACAGAATTTGTAAAGGAAAGATGTTTGCATGAAAACGTATAATATCTGGAGAATTTATGAATCTAAATGAACTTTGACACATAAACAGAACTATTTTTCTTACCTTGAAGCTTTTACTCCACGTAATTCTGAACTTATGAAGTCCATGTTCTTCGAGAAATACACATACATCATCATAGCATCGACCTCCGGTAAATTGTCAGATTGAGCCTTTTCAAAGCCCTTTTCAGTCATCTTTGATGATTACACCAATTCAATTATACTTTATACACGGCACAACTAACTTTAAAGTGCAAATAATAGTTGAAATTGATGAAAATAGATATACTCGTCAAATGTAAACAAATCCGCCATACAAAAATACACACGACTGAATGACAGCTGAGCCGAATGAGATCCATCGACGTCACATCCGCCCAAATGCAAAAAATGGGCCGTTTCACCGGAAATGGAAAAATGACAAATTTAAAAGCGCCCTAATTAAAAAAATACGCATTAAAAAAAAAAAAAAAACGGGAGACTATTTTAATAACTTAAATCTATCAATTTACGAAAGAAAAAAAAAGTGTGAAATTACCCTGAGGTTAGGCTGCGGGAGGCTCAGCGGGGCCACGCTCCAATCTGTTCATTACAGTGGCGCCCAACGTGGGGCGCTGAGCCTCCTGCAGCCTAACCCCAAAGGAGCCCCAGTTGTCAGGTTGTCGGAATCCTAACCCCAAAAGAGGTGACGGTTGGCGGCGGGAGGCTCAGCAGGGCCGCGCTAGTTATAGTTACAGACTCAGTGGCGGCTCTTCATTGGGGGATGGTGGGGACATCCCTATGGATGAAATAGAAAAAACAATTATTTACTAGAAGCGAAATATAATATAAATGAATTTAAAGCTGTTACAAATTATTTAACTCTAGAGTAATATATACGTAGCGCGCTAAAACTGTTGGGAAATATTTTGGCTCATACGAGAAATGCTTTTCACAATTTCAGGGTTCAAATCTTGTCCCCTCCCATCAATACATCGAGTTATACAGAAGTACATACATTCATCTCGATGTACGGCTGTTACATGGCCGGCACTCAGCCATCGCGATCGCCCGGGCCGAACTTGAACGATTCGTACTTGGGGATATTTCCTCCGATCACCGAGATTTCTTAGCATGTGTTAGTGGTGACTGCTTGTAGAATACAACATACAACGTTATCGCGCATGCGTATTTCAAACGTTGATAGAGTGCCCATGGTATGGGCCGTGGGGATAAGTCTCCCGATCCCGTGTGACGTCAGAGCAAACCATGTGGGTACACATTATAATATTGTTTAAGATTTGTGTCGAAGACTCCCAGCATAACAGAGGTTGTCATTGTTTCACTTTTGTTAACTATAGGTTGTTACTTTTTAGATTTATTTACCGCCAGTTCCGTGGCATTTTCAACCGTGATAAGTCGGAGTTCTCAGGAATTCTTCACGAAATTGTAAACATATCAAAAAGTACTGAATTGTTTTTGTGTTTTTTCGGGTTAGACCATGGTCTATATGCAGCTTTTTTATAAGCCGACGTTTCGCCTTCATGAGTAGAAGGCATTTTCAAGGCGAGTTATACCGGCGCGGCGGCCTTCGTTGTCTCTTCGACCTCCCACCCTGTAACGAAGGACAATGTGCAAGACGCGACTAAACGCCAATCAGTTAGCATCGAGAAGCGACCGAAGAGACAACGAAGGCCGCCGCGCCGGTATAACTCGCCTTGAAAATGCCTTCTACTCATGAAGGCGAAACGTCGGCTTATAAAAAAGCTGCATATAGACCATGGTCTAACCCGAAAAAACACAAAAACAATTCAGTAGTTAATACCGACCATGAAAGTGTTAGTGAAAGTTTAAAACTTTATTTAATATCAAAAAGTATTCAAGTTTCTTTTGGAAAGTTTAAAATTAACGAAACAAGTTATTTAACGCAATGAAAATAACGTTAATTTGTGATGTTTATTTTTTATGTGATTGTGACTAAACAAAATATATTTTTTTTCACAATTACTGTGATTCATTGTGATCCTTACTTATATGAAATTGGGAAAAAAGCAAATAATTGAAGAGGCCTGTGCATCATCAGCCTTGTGATATTTCCATTATTCTGCCCGTCTACTGTATGGTGGTGAGCAGGTGGGAACAGGTGACTGGTGCAGTGTATGGCCAGGTCACAGGTGAGCATAAGATTTTCTTTCAAGGTCATCCCCTCCCGCAAGTTTTAGCTAGAGCCGCTACTGGTTACAGTCAAACCACAGTTTTTATTAAGGTTTATTTGCAAAACCTTTTACTGAGGTCATTATTGGTACCTATATACACTGAATAAAGAAGCGTTTTTATCTCAATTCTCAAGTACTCCTTGAAGTGACTGTACCTACATCAGAAAACGGCGCTATAAAAAAATCATCAACTCATCATCATCATCTCAAATAATATGTGCTATAACCGGAATAAATAGTTACGAAAGTAGTCATTACTAGCTGAAACCGTTTCTTTTAAGTCAGTAGGTACCAATGGTAGGTAGGTACACAGAAGTAGCTCCTGGCTGGGGAACCGGAAATGCGGCGGCAAATGAATGGCGGCAAATTTAAATTGGCTGTAGTTTGAAAATATCAATCAGTTATCTCAGTATTAAAATCATGTGATTATACTGGCGACAAATTAAAAAAAAGGTGAAAACATATTTTGTTTGATGGTTGCTAAGGACCCAAGCTGTAAGCTGTAACAGGAATAAATTCTTTAAAACGTCAATGCCCGCTCCTCTGGTTGCTACGCCTGCAAAAGTAATCATTAGTAGCCGAAACCGTTACTTTTAATCAGTACACAAAAGTAGCTGGAATCGTTGTAACGATTACATTCAAGTAACGGTTTAGCCCACCTCTACAGTTTAGACGCACGAATTTTTTTTGAATAAGTTTCGATAGTGACGTCAGACAGCGATTTTTAGCGGCAACTATCGGTTTTCCGTCTCCACACACATTTGAACAAAATATTTTTTGAAAAAAACAGAATCTTTTTCTTCTAATGGCATTTAGCTGTTGCGGTTTATTCAAACATCGAATGGGATTAAAATAATGTAGGAATTAAATTATTTTAATACGTGTTAAGTTTAACTATGCGTCGGTAAAAAAAATAATCATACAGATAATTTAAAATTCATCGTGGTGCTGTACAAACTGGCTGAATATTCCAATGTTAGTTGTGAAAATATATAACGGGTTCTTAACCTCAAAAATATTTTTTTCTACTCCCATTTGGTAATTTACTAATTACAAAACGGCTAACGCAATCACAATGCCATACATTTCTACACCCGTTGCATAATGCAACCGTTGCAACCGGTAACCGTGTTAAAATGAACATGTGCGCATGCGCATTGTCAGAATTGGAACCATTTTTTAATTTCAAATGTCAACCTTGTATGGGGGTATGAAGACCTGTCAATCCAAGATGGTCGCAAGCGATCAGCTGATTAGGCTTCATACAATATTAGTGATATTCGGTAGGTAGGAATTACCGTGGTGATGAGACTTTCAGCCCTGTTCAGATGAAAATAAATAAGTATATTTTATGTGTAGAGTCAAATAAAAATTGTTAATAGTGCTAAAATTTATCGAATTTTTTTATCGGATTGCTCCAAATAAAGCTTTCCTTTTTTCAATGGAAAATAAAAGGCTTGAAAGGAAAACAATACAAAAAATTTCACCGCAAAAAATAAACAAACTCAAAAAGTTACTTGGTTTATAGGTGAGTATGAGGTTGATCACCTATGCTGTACAAATTTGGTTCACCTGCCAATACAACTGCAGGGCATATGTTTATTTGAGTTTTGGGTTTGAATGTTTAAGCTTATATGCAGGATGTAAAAGCGCGACCTTATACATATGTGTCGGCTTGTGGGCATGAATTCAATATGAAACCTAAATATAATTTATTTTTACAACTTAGGTTAGATTACATAATCGAAGGGAATGATAAATCACACGTTTTGACAAAGGTAAGGTTTTAATTACTTCAAATGGACGAGTACATTATAATGACTATTATTCACTATTTTGTTAATTCTCTCATGGTCGTAGAAAAAGTATTGTATGCCACTGCACGTAATTAGTCTTTGTAACACTCGTGCTTTCTATTGTGCCATTCGGCTGCGCCTCATGGCACAAACTAGCACTCGTGTTAAAAAGACTATCATTACTTGGCAGTGGCATAAATAACTATTATGAAACAGAATGCAATATTGCAATTGTGCCATTAATATTGCATTGGTATTTTATATTGTGTTCACATTATATTGTGTCATTGTTTTTAGCGCTTATTTGCCGAGACCAACATTAAATTTAAAACTTCCCTTACGACTGAAATTATTTACGATTTATAAAAATAGTTGATTAACATGTTTCTTCCGTAGGGTAATTGCACTTTTTTATTTTATTTCATAAAATGGTAGGCTATATTTTTTAAAATGCATTGGCGTTTTTAAAAAAATTATATGTGCCTTAGTTTTTAAATTATAGCTCTTTAAAATTCGCGTATTTTCCATTGCCGCTAAAACAGGGCATTGCTTTATTCGGGCGGATATGACGTCAGATCTTCGGAGTTTAGGTGTCAAATGGCCCAGGTAGTCAGTTTGACAGCGACGTTTGTCGTCAAAATGACGACACACGTCCCTAACCGTTTACATTGCTTTTTTGGCGGGTTGTAAATTCTCCGCATTTTATTTTTCAAAATTATCAATGATATCTTTATTTTTACTACTTAAAAAATATATGGTTGTGATCCTTGAAATGTACTCTACACAACCATATTGTCCTTGACAGCATCCACAGGAACTTGTCGAGTAACGGTGATGTTTTCTATCGCATTTTTCATGTATTGTTGTACTCCTTCCTCTCGCATAACCACCCCCAAACCCTTATCGGCGTACCTGCTTCCCTATTGTCCAGGCTTTTGTTGTCATTCAACGGTTCGTTTTCAAGACGCATCGACGTGTCCGAAGAACGTTTAAAGATTAAAATATATATATTTTTTTTTTACGGAAAATTCGGGTTGTACTTACAAAATGTCTGATTCAAGCAGTGAGTCGTGTGGCTCCTCGTGCGAAGAACTAGGCGAAAAGGATTTGAAAGGGCAAGTTAAAGCCCTAAGCAAAAGAGTAAACGCGATCGCGACAGCTTTCGAAGCTTGGACGGAGCGAGGACAATTTTTGCCGGTTTCGTACTCTGAACGCGTTAGTGCGGGAGCTAGCGCAGTAGCTAGTACGGGAGTGAGTGCGGGAGTGAGTGCGGAAACAAGTGGCGTATATATAAGTGAAAACGCCAGTGCGCAGCCCTCCACGAGTGCTATAAGAGCTACCTTGGGAGTGCTATCGGTGGCGCCTCCCCCGCCACCTCCGCCGCTACCAGGGCAAGATTCCACGTCCACCTATGTGTCCGCGAGACCACCGCTACGCCCAGCGCCGTTCGTACCCTCAGCCTCCTCTGGGTGTACTTTGGGGGGAGGGTGGCTCCAACAACCCCAAGGTGTACCACAACCTCCAGGGCATTATTGCGCCAACTACGGAGCTCCTGATGCACCGCATTATCCGGTAGCACATCCGGTGGGACCATTTTTAGGTGCGCAACCTCCCGTGGGGTGGACTAGCTCAACCACCACACGGGAAACTATGATCCCAAGGGCATCAGAACGAAAGCTGGAGAAGCTGCGTAACCTGCAAAGGTTCAATTCGCCAGAATGGTCTGGCATTCGTTATGCGGACACAGTGAAGGTGTACGCGGCATACCCAGGGTTTGTGGAGCTGCCGACCAATGTAGAGCTGGCTCGGCTAGACAGAACTTCTCCTGGGGAGAAAAGTCAAGAGAAGGCCTTGGCGGCCATGACAGGTGCCCTACTCACCCAGGAGGAGGCACTGGGAGGGGCGGTGAATCAGTTGCTTCAGTGGGCGATAAGTTTTCCGAGCAGCAGAGACCCGAAAGAGCTCTACTCCAAAGCCAATGAGCTTTTCGGGCAGGGAAGCTCTTACAGATCGGTGAGCGACCATCTTTTGCAGACGGTGTGTGGCAGGAGGGCAGAGGTAGTACGAACCAGAAGGAAGTCGATAATAGACGGCCTTCCCGCCCCCTTCCTGAAAGACGCCCTAGAGCAGATTCCACCATCTGAGAGGGCATTGTTTGAAGAAACCAGTTTGGCCTCTTTCATTAACAGAATCGGAGGGTTGGAGAAGCTGGCTCCTGGCAAAGGAGGAGACACGAAACCAGCCTATAACCGTCCTCAGCCCTTTCGAAGAAACTCGCGGGGGAAAAATCCACCTTCATCTAGGACCTACGGTAAAGAGGAACCTAAACACTTGTCAAAAAGAAACGGCCCTTTAAAGGCGGAGGAGGGCCGAAAAGGTAAGACACCTATATTTTCAGGAGGGTGTCTCTCCCAGGCTTGGAGAGTCTGGGAGAGGGAAGGGGCTCCGGCGGGGCTCCTTCGGATAATAAAAGGGGCTCGCATTCCTTTTGTATGCAGACCACCCCTTCTACCGCCAAGGATGCGAATCCTTAAGCGTCTGGAGACTAAGGGCGAAAATAGCTTGGTAGCTCAAGTACAGGAGTGGAAAACTCAAGGGGTGCTGAAAACAGTATTTCCTCTGACTGCCAGTTTTGTCTCTACCCTTTGGGTGAGGAAAACAGAGGATGCCCGGCGAGCGGTAGTAAACCTTCGCTCTCTCAACGCCTTCTTGTCTCCAAGACCATTTTATCTTTTTACACATTATAAAGTACCTCAGTTTCTGCAACCGCAAGACTGGATGGTAAAGGTGGACCTGAGCCAGGCATACCTCCATGTACCAATTGACGAGAGCCATCGTAGATTCCTACGTGTAGTGATACAAGGCGAACTCCTGGAGTTCACTTGTTTGCCTTTCGGGTTAGCTTCAGCCCCCAGAATGTTCGCCTCATTAACAAACTGGGTGGCAGAGCGCCTAAGGGACAGAGGCCTCAGAATAGTCTGCTATCTTGATGACTTTCTGCTGGTCAACCAGTCCAAAGAACGGTTGTCGCTCCAGGTGAACCTCCTGGTCGACTACTTACAAGAGTTAGGGTGGAGCATAAACTGGGAGAAGTCTTGGCTTCAACCCACAAAGCAGCTGGAGTACCTGGGGATATTGTGGGACACACAGTAAAACCGGAAGTCTCTCTCAAAGGGAAACTCCTCCACCCTCTCCCGTTCACTACAGGAACACACTCGCCAAGCGATGTGGTCCCTCAGAGAAGCTCAGGCACTTCTTGGACGGCTTAACTTTGCCTCTTTTGTTATACCAAGAGGAAGGTTGCACTGTCGCTGTTTGGAATTTTATGTATGAAAAATATAAGATTGATTCAAACAGTCAGACAATTAATCTTCTTCTTCTTTATGGCGAATTCCCGCACACAGCAGAAGCGCCAGTGTTAAGTGATAGTCAGATAACTCAATAATAAAAATGGATATTATGATAAGTTTATAAAATAGTAAGGAAATTTATATTAGATGAATTAAATATGTAATGATAGGCAATTTATTATGGTAGGTAAGTTGAATAATGTATGTGGTGGGTTTAGTCAACATCAATTGTTTATGGTCTGACGTCCAGGTGTTTTATTGGCTGACGTTTGTGGTTGGTCAAGATGAACAGGGTGTTGTTGCATTATTTAGTGAGGTCGGAATGGCATAATATAAAAGCCAGATCTCTCGTAATTTGTGTGTTCTTTTCTTCTCTTGCATTATATCCTGACTGTTTATAACAAAAGTTCTTCTCTCGCATCATATTCTGACTAAATAAAAGTCATCATTATTCTTGTAAACTCTGTAACAAAATCTACAATAAAATCGCACATTGTCAAACAAGAAACAAGTTTTTTATACTTATTCTACAGTCCATAACCAGCGACCGAAAATTACCAACATAATGGTCCTTCGAGCCGGATCGTTTGTCAAAGAATTTGACTGAAGACGCAAGAGAAGAAACCAATCGGCTGTCTTGATCATCAGACGATTGTATTAAAATCCAGCGAATGCGCTAGATTATAGGAGCGTAAGGAACCATCGCGAATCCAGAAGAAATCAAGAGGACTCATCGGGGCTGCCAAGAGGATCCAGTCCAAGAGGAGTGGAATCCAGAAAAGAAGAGGCAGGCGCCAGAGGATTCAAGAGGATCCAACGGGGCTGCCAGCAGAAAGAACCACAACCAGGGGGCTGCCACCGGAGAGTTTGCTGCCAGGACGAATCATCAGCTGCACCAGGAGCCAATCCAGAGGGAGTGGAGTCCAGAGACCAAAAGATGAGTAATTCCGTCATTTTGTTCTTATTGTTGCAAATAGCTTCTGGACCAAACCAATGATGATAAGAGGATCATCTCTGAGGTTTGGTTTGGGTTTTTTTTTAATTGGTTTCAACATAAGGAATTGATTGAAAGTGATTTTGTTAATTGTAAATGTGGGTGCCTGCGATGGGGTATTGTTGCGGATTTAGAAGATTCAGCTGATCCGATTCCTCATTGAATGCGAGCGTTTAGATTCACAAAAGATAATAATTGTAACAGCGGTACTGTGGTGAAAGGCAATAAGTCGGAATCTGGATGATGATTTGATTTACTTTCAGTTTATTTTTATTTTGAATTATTAACCAAATTACATTTATCTGGATGTGCAAATGTTAATTTTTTAAATATGTGCTTACAATATGTGCCTACCCGCTCACAATTAATAGAATTTGGATTTCATTAAAAATTTATTAGACATTTTAAATATGTGCCTACCCGCTCATAATTTATATAATCTGGTCTTTTAAAAAAAAAGGAAGTAATTATACGGATTAAATATCACGTATTAATATTTTTTTTGTAAATTGATTCGAAAGCAAGGTTGAGTTTAGGTTTCCAAGAGTATTGTGACAATTATACGATTTCAGTAAAAATTCAAAATGTCTAAATCTTCAGCGAATTGGTTAGCAACAATCCCTGCTAGAATTAAAAAGTTTACAAATTATGTAGAAGAAGCAAAACAAATTGGGGCTAATTATACAGAACTTAAGCTGAGACTGGATCGCTTAGAGGAACATTTTAGGGAGTTTGATAAAATCCAAACTAGCCTGGAAGCTCGAGATGATTTTGATAAATCAAGTGCACAACTCGACCAAATTGAGAACTTATTTATAAGTGCTATCGTATTAGGGAAGGATGCTTTGAGTAATGATAAAACACAGTCCACTACCAATGTAATTCAAAGTTTGCCGACCCACATAAAAAAAATTGAACTACCCAAGTTCGATGGAAACTATAATAACTGGTTGTCATTCCGTGACATTTTTAAAGCGATGATTCACGAGAATACGAGCATATCCGATATAGAAAAATTAATATATTTGAAAGGTGCCTTGACTGGAAGCGCAGCTTCGGTCCTCAATCAACTAGATACAACAGGCAATAATTATAGTATAGCTTTTGAACTTCTGTCCAGTAGGTATGAGAATAAGAGGGTTCTCATTCATAACCATCTGCAGTCCTTGACCAACGCAAGGATCTGCAAAAGAACTACTTTAGAAATAAGGGAGTTTGTAGACATAGTAAAAGGAGATCTTCGATCCATAAAAACATTAGGCATTAAAATAGAAAACTGGGACAGGATTTTACTATTTAATTTTCAGAGCAACATTGAAAAGACCATATGGTCTGAATGGCAATCATCTCAGACAGAAGATGATAATATTGAACTTTTGTTGCAATTTTTAGAAAAGATTGCAACAAAGGTGGAGGTAGGACATAAGGGAGACTCGTGTCACAAATTGGGTATGCCTCCATCAAAACCAACACAAAAAAGAACACATGCAATGTTCTCTCAAAAGAAATGGGAGATAAAATGTAGGTACTGCAATAAGGCAGGACACGAAATAAACAATTGTTTTTTATTCAAAAAATTGACCTGCAATGAACGACAAGCTCATGCAGGAAAGTTAAAATTATGTTTTAATTGCCTCAAGGCAGGCCATGGGGCCAGTGAGTGCAAAAATGCACAAAGGTGCAAAACATGTGAACGCAAACATCACTGTTTGCTTCACAAAGAAGACAGTACTGCATTGCCAGTAATCTGTTCATTGGCGGGATATGGATCCACTAACGCCGCAGAAAGGAGAAGCATCTCCAAAGAAGTGATCTTACCTACAGCAACTGTCATCATGGTTGGCAGAGACGGTAAGGAGGTACGATGTCGAGCCCTGTTGGACAGCGGTTCACAAAGTAACTTTATCACAAAAGATTGTGCGCAGAGGTTAAATTTGAATTGGAATAAAATTAATATCCCTGTTAGTGCGATAAGCAATCAAGAAATTAACATCAATCACAAATTAACATGTAAAATTAAAAATATTAAGGGTTCATTTTACAGGAACGCAAATTTTCTAATTATTAACAGCATTACTAAACACTTTCCAAATGTCAATTTCAGGGAGAGGAAATTACCATTGGGACTTGAACTTGCTGACACTGAGTGCGGCAGGACCAGTCCAGTGGAAGTGCTGAAAGGAGCCGGCCTCTTCTGGGAAGCTCTCAACTTTGGGGAGGAGACAAAGACCGTGGGAAGGACCAAGCTGATACCAACCAAATTTGGATGGGTGATTGGAGGAGTCAGCCCCACAGGAGCCAGTTCAGCCCGGGGTTGTAATCTCTCCACTGGGGGGAAGTCCCAGAGGGGGCAGCGGCAAAGGTACGACGATACAAGTAAATCATTGGAACATTCTCGGATGCGAGAAAATGTAAAGAATGAAAAACATTTGTCTATAAATAAGAAGGCATTTGAAGATTTATTTAACAAATCTGTCCAACGGGGGGAAGCCTCAGGCAGATCAGGTGTACCAGATTCTGATATGTCTCCTGCGAGAGATATAAAGAAGAATGATAGAAACAGGGACAAAGATATTTCTTTGTCAAGAAACAAATGGAAGAAACTGAATAACAACTACAATTATACAGATTCATCACCCAGATGGAAAAGAAATCATTCCGATCGTGATATTTCTTCGGAAAGAATTAGAAATAATAAAAAGACAAGTAGAGCAAAGAAAGATGATACTAAGTTGAATCTTTCTCCAGTAAGAATGAAAGATAGGTTGGAAGAAAGAAATTTTAGTGAAAGAAAGAAAAATAGGTGGGAAAGTTTTGAAAATGCTACAAGTAAAAATGGTTCTAGTAATGAAGGAAGTAAAAGTGTTGAAAAAAAGGGGATTAAAGTATGATTATTCAAAAAGAATGAACAATTCGATATACTATATGGATGATAGAAGAAGAAAGAGGAATGTAAGGTTAGATTATTATGTTCCAAATCAAAGATAAGTCCAATAAAACAAATATCATTGCCCAGATTAGAATTATGCGCTGCGTTATTATTAGCAAAATTGTATAACAGAGTGAAGGAAAATATACATTTGAATATAAGTAAGACTTATTTATGGTCTGACTCAATGATCACTTTATCATGGATAAGTGCTCAACCATACAAGTGGCAGACGTTTGTTGCCAACAGAACATCAGAAATTCAATCATTAACCGAAGGGGTTACTTGGAAACACATATCATCAAAGGATAATCCAGCAGACCTAATATCTAGGGGAGTAGAACCCAAATTATTGAAATCCAATCAACTTTGGTGGAATGGTCCTAGTTTTTTATTGAAACAATCAAGCGAATGGCCAATTGTACATCAAACAAAGCTTTTAGAAATACCAGAAGAAAAACATAAACTTGTAACGTGTATGATGAATGAGGTAATAGATGATTTTGCTACGGATTTATTTTGCAAATATTCAACATTAAACAAATTAAAAAGAGTGGTAGCATATTGTCTCAGATTTAAGTATAGAAAAGCGGATTTTCTAACAGTTGAGGAGTTAGATCGGGGAATGGAAGTGGTGACAAAATTGGCTCAAAAACAAATGTTCCCTAAAGAAGTAAAAACATTTAATGATAATGATACAATAGGAAAGAAAAGTCAGCTATATGAATTAAACGCTTTCATGGATAAAGCAGGAATTATTAGACTGGGAGGTCGGTTAAAATATGCAAAAATACCGGAACAACAAAAATACCCTATTCTTTTAGGACAAAAAACGCTGATAATAAAGGATTATCATCACAAATTGTTGCACTGCGGACCACAAGCATTGTTGGCAAACATTAGGATGAAGTATTGGCCTATAAGAGGTAGGGTAGCCATAAAAAGGGTGCTGCAAGGTTGTGTAACTTGTTTTAGAGCAAGACCGAATGTAATGAAATGCATTATGTCTGATCTTCCATCATCCAGGATTACACCATCTAAACCGTTTTCACATGTAGGTATAGATTTTGGGGGACCAATACTTATACGAGAACAAAATCCAAGATCAAAAACAAGAATTAAATCGTATTTTGCAGTATTTGTTTGTTTTGTCACAAAGGCAGTACATATTGAATTGGTAGTAAATATGACTACATCAGCATTCTTAAATAGTCTCAAAAGGTTTATCTCACGTAGAGGGATGTGTAGCCATATATATTCAGACAACGGAACGAATTTTATAGGAGCAAAACGGGAACTTCGAGAGTTTCGAGAAATCATGATTTCGAACCAGGTTAATGAATCATTGGAAAACTGGTCAGCAAATCAGGGCATAAAATGGTCCAATATTACACCACGAGCTCCACATCAAGGTGGATTGTGGGAAGCTGCGGTAAAGTCTATAAAATATCACTTAGCTAGAGTAATGAGGGATGCATGTCTAACTTATGAAGAGTTATATACTATTTTAGTCCAGGTGGAGGCATGTTTAAATTCTCGACCCTTGTTACCAATAACTTGTCATCCAGATGACTTAGAATGTTTAACTCCAGCTCACTTCTTGATCGGAACTGCTATGAACGCAATTCCAGAACCAGATGTGAGGCAAATTCCACTCACCAAATTGAATCGATACCAACTGTTGTCAAAACTTGTATCAGATTTTTGGAAAAAATGGTCAACAGAATATTTGGGCACATTGCAAATACGGTCTAAATGGTTACAAAGCGATAACAACATAATTAAAGAAGGTGATATGGTAATTGTAAAGGAAGATAATATACCACCATTGAAATGGCAGCTAGGCAAGGTATTAAAATTGCATCCAGGGAAGGATAATTGTGTAAGAAATGTAACTTTACAAGTCCAGAATGGAAAAATTCAGCGGCCAATTCAAAGGTTGTGTTTAATGCCTAAACATGATTAGTTGATAAAAATAGATCTGCAACGGTATCTTGATTGTAGGCACCTTAGTTTAAAAGTAATGTAACGCATGAGAAAATTTTAGTGATGTGAAATAGAGTATTTTGTCATTTGTATTTGATGAACTATTTTATGGAAAATATTTCAAGATATAATGTGTATTTCTTTCAGACATTTGTTTGGTATTTATTATGTAAGAATGTTTAATAAAGAAATGATGTAAGACAACATTATTAAGATGAAAAAGAAAGGAAATATGTTTCAAGTATTAAACTGTAATTATTTAAAATGTTTTATTTTTTAATATGTATAAGAAAACATTTGTTGGAAAGTTGAAGTCATTTTATTTTATTTTATTTTGTATTCTTTGTAAACCATCTCACTGGAGATATTTCAAGATAAGTATAGTGTAATAGGGAAATTTCACAAAAAAAAATTCTTGTGGATTTAAATTCCTTTATATTTGCTTATCATAAAACTTCTTGAATTTTATTTTTTCTTGCTTTTTTTACAAAGTTATTCATGTTCAAAAAATGAAGTTTGAATTTACGCGCCAAAACGCTCCTTGGATTGAATTTTCGGCTGTGACGTCATTTTCTTTGACTTTGTATAGCCATCGCAATACCAGCAGCGTTGTCGATACAAGAAAATGACGTCACGGGGACTACAAATTTCGTTGACGGATCGCACATCCGTTTCAAAACCGGTCAAAATTTTCAAAAGATCTTTTTCAAATTTAAAAATATATAAATTTATTTTGGACTTGAAATTAGGCCCTTGTTTATATGCTTATCGTAATCTAACAAAATTATACACTTTTTACCAAATTCCTCACTATTGCAAATACCCTATTTCAAAGTGTTTTATTTGGAATTATTGTGTAACATTGTTTGATTAAGATATGAAAAAAAAAAAAACTATTGGAAGGTTTTAGTTATTTTATTTTAATTTTTTTTTTTGCTTAACAATGTAATATTATAACTTGAATTGTTTGAAATCATAAAACCAGAGCAGTTTCACAAACTTATTCAAATGTTTGAACAATTTATATTTTGGGGGGCAGTGTGTTTGGAATTTTATGTATGAAAAATATAAGATTGATTCAAACAGTCAGACAATTAATCTTCTTCTTCTTTATGGCGAATTCCCGCACACAGCAGAAGCGCCAGTGTTAAGTGATAGTCAGATAACTCAATAATAAAAATGGATATTATGATAAGTTTATAAAATAGTAAGGAAATTTATATTAGATGAATTAAATATGTAATGATAGGCAATTTATTATGGTAGGTAAGTTGAATAATGTATGTGGTGGGTTTAGTCAACATCAATTGTTTATGGTCTGACGTCCAGGTGTTTTATTGGCTGACGTTTGTGGTTGGTCAAGATGAACAGGGTGTTGTTGCATTATTTAGTGAGGTCGGAATGGCATAATATAAAAGCCAGATCTCTCGTAATTTGTGTGTTCTTTTCTTCTCTTGCATTATATCCTGACTGTTTATAACAAAAGTTCTTCTCTCGCATCATATTCTGACTAAATAAAAGTCATCATTATTCTTGTAAACTCTGTAACAAAATCTACAATAAAATCGCACATTGTCAAACAAGAAACAAGTTTTTTATACTTATTCTACAGTCCATAACCAGCGACCGAAAATTACCAACAGTCGCCTTCTTCAGGTTGAATGTCAACACCTGTCGAGGCGACGCCCGCATCGGAAAGTTGAGAAACCAGAAATAGTTCAACAGGAGATAGGATGGTGGCTTCAAAAAGTGGAAAGTTCGACCCCACTTCATAAGCCACAGGTGACTCATTTCCTAACTACAGATGCAGCCGACACAGGATGGGGGGCCCAGCTTATGGGCAATCAAATGTCAGGCACGTGGGAACCTCACCAACAAAGGTGGCACTCCAACCGAAAGGAGATGCAGGCGGTCTCGTTAGCCCTAACAGACCAGGCTCACCAACTTCAAGGGGCACACATTCTGCTGCAAACAGACAACACGTCAGTGGTGGCGTACCTCAACAAAGAGGGTGGAACCAAGTCGATTCGCCTGCTGAAACAAGCAACATCACTACTGAAGCTAATCGACCAGTATGCCATCACTCTGACCACTTGTTACCTGCCAGGCAGGTACAACGGCATAGCAGACTGCTTATCGCGGAAAAAGAGGATCCCAGAGTGGCATTTGTCAGCAGAAGCGACAAAACCAGCATTCAGGAGGTGGGGAACCCCACAAATCGACCTGTTTGCCTCGGAGAAGGCTCACGTTGTGCCAACGTATGTCTTTCTGAACTTCAGGGACAAACGAGCAGCGTTCCACGATGCGTTGAGCAGAGAATGGAATTTCCAAAAGGCGTGGATATTCCCCCCACCCAACTTGTTACCACAAGTCCTGCGGCACCTCAACCAGGCCAAGGGCACTTATTTGATAGTGGCCCAGGAGTGGAAGAAGCCGTTTTGGAGAGCGGACTTAGCAGGAAGGTCAAAAGCTCCCCCGTACCGAATACCCAATCTTCATCGGGTGCTGAAGGATACGACAACGAACCAGGCCCCTCCGGAAGTGGAGGATCTGGAGCTGCAGATTTGGGTTGTTTTGGGTGGCAAGAGTTAACGGGGCACTGGTCCCCAAAGCAGAAAGAGCTGCTTATTGCTTAAATCAGGGTGGCGATGCTCCACCTTGAGAACGTATATGCCAGCCTGGAAAAAGTGGAAGACATGGTGCAGAGGGCAAAAAATCTCAGAAAACTCACCCAATCCTGGGGAGGTGGCGAGATATTTAGCAGACTTGTCCAACAAACAGGGGTTAGCCTACAGTACCATACTTTTACACAAATCAGCCATCACAACGTTTTGCGCACCAATGGCAGACAGGGATATTGGTGGCCACCCATTGGTTAAAAGGATTCTTAGGGCGATCTCCCTGAAGAAAGTTAGGGAAGAAAAGCCCCCCATCTGGGATCCCAGGGTAGTAATAAACTTTTTGTGCAAGAATCCGCCGGTTAATCTGTCTCTATACGAAGTATCAAAAAGGACAGCAACCCTCCTTTTATTGGCCTCAGGAAGGAGGGTTCATGATTTAACATTGCTACGAACGTCTCCGGATAAATTCCAAGACAACGGGGACTCAATAGTAATGCTGCCAGCCTTTGGAGCAAAAACAGAATCCCGAAATCACCGCCAATCAGGCTGGAAGCTTATGGCGAACGAAGAGGAAAATATAAACCCAATTTTTTGGGTCAGAAAACTCCTGGAGCTGACATCGCTGATAAGGTGTGAGAAAAATGAGCTTATCAACTTATTTCTACACCCAAGAGAAACTACAAAAGCAGCGTCGACAACAGTGATTGGAAATTGGGTAAAAGCCGCGCTGAGGGACGCGGGAGTTCAGGATACACCAGGAAGCGTGAGAGCCGCAGTGGCCTCCCTAAACTGGCTGGAGCAGTACCCACTCGACGAGAGATTGGCGAGAGGAAACTGGAAGAGTGAAAAAACATTCCGAAAGTTTTATTGCAGACAGGTGGAAGAAGGACATGAGGAACGGCGAGCATCCCTAGCCTCATCCTTCCAACCATCATAAATCACCCCAATGGCATGCAGATACCTGCTTCCCGAGTCGACAGGAGATAACAAACAAATCACTCGACAAGTTCCTGTGGATGCTGTCAAGGACAATATTAAAGTTTTACCTGTCATTAAAACTGCTATTGTCTGAAGACAGCATCCACAGGATACCCAAGGCCTACCGGGACTCGAGAAGGAAATGACAACAAAAGCCTGGACAATAGGGAAGCAGGTACGCCGATAAGGGTTTGGGGGTGGTTATGCGAGAGGAAGGAGTACAACAATACATGAAAAATGCGATAGAAAACATCACCGTTACTCGACAAGTTCCTGTGGATGCTGTCTTCAGACAATAGCAGTTTTAATGACAGGTAAAACTTTAATATTATTTTCAACCGTTTTCCCTACCACTGCAACTTCCCTAAAAACACCGTCGTGAAATAAAATTGTTTTTAACCCAAAAGTAAGAACAAACTCAATTTAATTATTACCTACTTCCTTTTTCTTTTCAAGGGGTTAATAATTATTTTATATTTTCCAAATTGTTTTTAGTTTTCACAAGAAAAAAAGGTTTTCGAGTTTTAAATTAACAAAAAAATTTAAAATACCTACCAAAATTGTCGAGTCCATAGCATTATTGTCTTTGACTTTTCAGACATTTTAACTCCGAAGTGACAACTCAGTCTGACCAACATTACGAAACAAGCGGGTCATGGGGCATTTTTTAAAAATCATCATAATATCAAAATTGCCAGCATCTGTCACTGCGGAGCGGCCATCTTGCTTGACGTCACTATCGAAACTTTTTCAAAAAAATTTCGTGTGTCTAAACTGAGTGAGCGCTGTTTTTGCGTGTCTTAGGGATGGGCAAATGAGAAAAAAATATCGATATATATCGAATCGATATTTTGAAACACTATCGAAATATATCGAGGAAAAAATACCGCTATTTCGATATATCGATGAAAAAAAATATCGAAATTTTCAAAGAAAAAATATCGGTCGCTGAAGGGTAAGGTCTCAAAATTTCGCAATTTTTGGCCAAAAAGTCTGTCGACGGGGGGGGGATACTTGCGATTTGCTACGTAAAAATGTTGGCTTCCAAACACAGCCACCTATAAAGTGTTGGGAGCAGTCACATTTGAACAAAAATAGTTATTTATGCCACTGCCAAGTAATGATAGTCTTTTTAACACGAGTGCTAGTTCGAGTGTTACAAAGACTAATTACGTGCAGTGGCATACAATACTTTTTCTACGACCATGAGAGAATTAACAAAATAGTGAATAATAGTCATTATAATGTACTCGTCCATTTGAAGTAATTAAAACCTTACCTTTGTCAAAACGTGTGATTTATCATTCCCTTCGATTATGTAATCTAACCTAAGTTGTAAAAATAAATTATATTTAGGTTTCATATTGAATTCATGCCCACAAGCCGACACATATGTATAAGGTCGCGCTTTTACATCCTGCATATAAGCTTAAACATTCAAACCCAAAACTCAAATAAACATATGCCCTGCAGTTGTATTGGCAGGTGAACCAAATTTGTACAGCATAGGTGATCAACCTCATACTCACCTATTAACCAAGTAACTTTTTGAGTTTGTTTATTTTTTGCGGTGAAATTTTTTGTATTGTTTTCCTTTCAAGCCTTTTATTTTCCATTGAAAAAAGGAAAGCTTTATTTGGAGCAATCCGATAAATAAATTCGATAAATTTTAGCACTATTAACAATTTTTATTTGACTCTACACATAAAATATACTTATTTATTTTCATCTGAACAGGGCTGAAAGTCTCATCACCACGGTAATTCCTACCTACCGAATATCACTAATATTGTATGAAGCCTAATCAGCTGATCGCTTGCGGCCATCTTGGATTGACAGGTCTTCATACCCCCATGCAAGGTTGACATTTGAAATTAAAAAATGGTTCCAATTCTGACAATGCGCATGCGCACATGTTCATTTCAACACGGTTACCGGTTGCATAATGTAACATTATGCAACGGGTGTAGAAATGTATGGCATTGTGATTGCGTTAGCCGTTTTGTAATTAGTAAATTACCAAATGGGAGTAGAAAAAATCGTTTTTGATACGATTTTGATACTTGAAAAAAAATATCGAGATATCGATATTTCTAATATCGAGAGAAATATCGATATTTTTCAAAAAAAATATCGGTACTTTTGATATATCGATATATTTCGCACATCCCTAGGCTTCTGTGAGTGGCTTCTCTGTGAGTGGCTTCTCTCTACATACTCTGTGCTGTCAGGCTGGTTGCTCATCGGTGATTTTTCGTGTTTTTACTTTTTAAAGAGATTTCATGTTTGGTTTCTGTTTTTTAAAAGTGATTAAAATGGAAGCAGTTGTGAAACTTGAGAAGGAGCTGGTCTCTGGGGCTATGGATGCACAACTATTGCTCTCGTGTGAAAAAATCGACATTGAAGAGAGCGACGTGAAGCAAGAGAGACTGGCTCGTGAGGAGGAATGGGAAGCTGAGGACTCAGTAATGGGAAATATAAAGAGAGAGGACTCTGCCCCTCCACCTTATGGCTTACTGAAGGAATCCTGCGAAGGTGTGGACAGAATCGACATTGCGCGGTATTCAGATGATCTAGTCAGGTTGGAACATGTGTGCCATGCCTGCAGCTACAAGGCCAATCAAAAGAAACTGTTGAGGATCCATCAGTTGTTCAGTTGCTGCGAGCTGGAGCACACTGGGACAAGCAAGAGCCACCATCACAGACACACAACCTCAGAGAGCGGGCCATCCACCTCAACAGATCAACAGGAAACCAGCACTCACATTAGAGGTGAACAAGGGGATGTGAACAAGAGCACTCACTATTTTTGCAATGAGTGTAGTTTCAAATCAGTGTGGAAATGTTATATTGAACGACACAAATTGAAACACACTGGACAGAAGCAATTTGCTTGTGATCACTGTGGTTATAGAACTACGCAGGTACATAGTTTCAAAATCCATGCATTAAATCACTCTGAAAATAAATCAGTTGCTTGTGACCAGTGCGCTTATAGATCTACACGGTCAGATATTTTGAAAACACGTAAACTAACACACTCTCGCCATAAACCATTTGAATGTGATCAGTGTGATTATAAAGCTTCACGGTCAGGCAATTTGAAATCACGTAAACGAACACACTCTGGACATAAACCATTTACTTGTGATCAATGTGATTTTAAAGCTATACGGCTGAAAATTTTGAAATCACATAAACTAACACACTCTGGATATAAACTTGCATGTGATCAATGTGATTATAAGACTGTGCACTTAAAGAATTTGAGACGACATAAACTAACACACTCTGGACATAAACCATTTGCATGTGATCAGTGTGATTATAAAGCTTCACAGTCAGATTATTTGAAAAAACATAAACTAACACACTCTGGACAAAAACCATTTGCATGTGATCAGTGTGATTATAAAGCTTCACAGTCAGGTTCTTTGAAAAGACATAAACTAACACACTCTGGCCATAAACCGTTTGCATGTGATCAATGTGATTTTAAAGCTACAGCTGTAGGTAATTTGAAATCACATACACTAACACACTCTGGTCGTAAAACATTTGCATGTGATCAGTGTGATTATAAAGCTTCAAAGTCAGGTTCTTTGAAAAGGCATAAACTAACCCACTCTGGCCATAAACCGTTGGCATGTGATAAGTGTGATTATAAAGCTTCACAGTCAGGTACTTTGAAAATGCATAAACTAACCCACTCTGGCCATAAACCATTGGCATGTGATCAGTGTGATTATAAAGCTTCACAGTCAGGTTCTTTGAAAAGTCATAAACTAGCCCACTCTGGCCTTAAACCGTTTGCATGTGATCAGTGTGATTATGGAACTACATGGTCAGGCAGTTTGAAATCACATAAACGAACACACTCTGGACATAAACCATTTGCATGTGATCAGTGTGATTATAAAGCTTCACAGTTAAGTTCTTTGAAAAGTCATAAACTAGCCCATTCTGGCCATAAACCGTTTGCATGTGATCAGTGTGATTATAGAACTACATGGTCAGGCAGTTTGAAATCACATAAACGAACACACTCTGGCCATAAACCATTTGCTTGTGATGAGTGTGATTATAAAGCATCACAGTCAGGTAGATTGAAAAGGCATAAACTAACCCACTCTGGCCATAAACCGTTGGCATGTGATCAGTGTGATTATAAAACTTCACGGTCAGGTTCTTTGAAAAGGCATAAACTAACCCACTCTGGCCATAAACCATTTGCATGTGATCAGTGTGATTATAAAGCTTCACAGTCAGATTCTTTGAAAAGACATAAACTAACACACTCTGGCCATAAACCGTTGGCATGTGATCAGTGTGATTATAAAACTTCACGGTCAGGTTCTTTGAAAAGGCATAAACTAACCCACTCTGGCCATAAACCGTTGGCATAATAATAATAAATAAATTGACAATATGTTTAGTGCCGTTTTGTGAATTCACTGCAAGGGCACTGCAGAGCCATAGCCCCTCCTGAACAAGCATGTCTTCAATCCTGACTTAATTCACTTGTACTCTCCACAGCTCTCAGCTCGTGAGGTAAGGCATTCCACAGCAGAGGGCCAGCAATGCAAAAGGCACGATCTAAATAATTGGCCATGTTGCTTCTGCAGGGAACCCTGAATCTATTCACAGCAGTATTGCATGCAGACCTCAGGGTACCCCGCCTACCCTCTACTGTGTCCCCCACACATAGCTCTGAGATATACAGTGGCGCAATGTTCTGCGAGGACTTAAATACAGTTAAGCAGACCTTGTACTCCACCCTCTCCTTTATTTTCAGCCAATGAAGCTGATCCCTGAGTGAGGGTGTGATGTGCTCAGTAATTTTTAAATTACAGATCAAACGTGCCGCAGCATTAAGCACAGATTGAAGTCTGCCCAGCTGTACAAGTGACAAGCCACTGTATATCCCATTACAGTAATCAAGCCGGGAGAGCACAAATGCAGCAACAAGAGCCTTGGTTTCCTCGACTGGCAAGCATCTCCTGATGTTCCTGATCAATCTAATCTGGAACATTCCATCACTTACTGTTTTTGATATTTGGGTTTCCAGTGAAAGGCATGTGATCAGTGTGATTATAAAACTTCATAGCAGGTTCTTTGAAAAGTCATAAACTTGCCCACTCTGGCCATAAACCGTTTGCATGTGATCAGTGTGATTATAGAACTACATGGTCCGGTGATTATAGAACTACCTGACCGGTCGATAGCTCAGTTGGTAGAGTGCTTGCATTCCATGCCGTGAGCTCGGGTTCGAATCCCGCCGAGGCGAGGGTGTCAGAAATGATTTCCCGTTTCGGTGTTTGTTTCAAACCCCAAAATAAAAATGCCGGCAAGGTTTACTCAGCCTTCACAAGAAATGAGTACCAGTTCTCTCGGGAGCTGGGAAACCCCCACTTCATCTGAAGTGGTTGGCGTAAGGCCGGCCCCCTTACCTGTAAAAATAAATAGGTTCAACTCGCCACATGCGACCCCTTCGGGGATAACGCGGCAAGAAGTTACACTATATGTGTAGCTTAGTTGCGTTTTAGTTGCGTTTATGGTCAGGCAGTTTGAAATCACATAAACGAACACACTCTGGACATTAACCATTTGCATGTGATCAGTGTGAATATAAAGCTTCAATGTCACATTCTTTGAAAAGACATAAGCTAACACACCCTGGACTTAAACCATTTGCTTGTGATCAGTGTGATTATAAAGCTTCACAGGAAGCTCATTTGAAATCACATAAACTAACACACTCCGGACATTAACTATTTTCTTGTGAGCTATAATCTAAGTTGCAAAGCTATGTTAACATTTAAGATTCATGTTAAGTGCAAGGCCTCAAACAGAAACTGGTCAGTTCGCCTTTAAAAATGCTGCATGTGTTGTTGCAAATTAAAATCCCCCGAGCTTTCGGCTTAGGAGCTGAATCTTCTGTTGGAGTTGGATCAATGTCAATTTCTTTATCTCGCTCAAATCTTGTAACTCCTCCAAAGGAAGATTTCCAATATTATCATTAAAATCCAGAAGAAGCTTCGCCAATATACTCGTACCAGATGATTTCTATACATACATAATAGGTCGGGGAAAACGTTTCTTTGCATTTTATAAGAAAATTCAGGTAATTTGTTTTCAAAGTGAATTTACATTGAATTACAGTAAGTACATATGGACCGGTCCGTAGTCCAGATGGTAACACTTCGGACTCGTAACTGGAAGGTTGTGGGTTTGAATGTCGGCGGAGCACAAAAAATATACCATGTACATTTTCAAATTTGCTCTTCGCTGGGATGAAAAATTCATAAACCTTTACCAAAAACCGGTCATCAAAAGGTCCATCCAGCCTTACAACAACTGGGTCTTGCTTGAGAATTGGCGCTTTCTACAGCGATGACCAAGCTCGCAGAGGGCTCTTGAGGTGTGATACACACAAAAACAGCGCTCACCAAATAAATCAGCCTAATTTAATTTAATTTTTTTTTATGCCATTTTTTCGTAGCCTATCTGCCATCTTGTAGGTCCCGTATCACCACGGCCGTAGCTAGGGGGGGGCATTGTGGGGCAATGCCCTACCTTGAAATCACAATGCCCTACCTTAAAAATACCAAAACTAAGACAAATTATTATAATTAAATTGTTTGTTCATACTCGTAGTTTGAGATAAAAAAAATTGTAGAAATTAACCAAACTTTACGCAGTAGGAAAAGAAATGGGTGCCTAAACTCAAAGAGTAGGTACCTACCTACATATGTGGGTAAACTCCAGCTGTCACACTTTTTTTATATACTGCAATCAATGGGCTTCAAAGACTGTCAATGGGTCACAAGAGAATGGCTGGCATGGTATTTCTAGCCTTTGAAAAAAAAAAAAACAAAAACAGTTGATCTGAACGAAGTTCTTCGCATTTTTAATAACATGGGGAATCGTAAAATTCAGCTGTTTTAAATATTTTTATTATTATGTTAATGGAGAGATTTTACATTTAAAAAAAATAAATCTAAATCTAAATCTAAGCTGCAAAGATATGTATCATTTGAGATTCATATCAAATGCATTCCCACAAGCAGACATGCATAATTTCGCGCTTACACATGCCGCATGTCTAAATCTAAATCTAAGCTGCAAAGATATGTATCATTTGAGATTCATATTAAATGCATTCCCACAAGCAGACATGCATAATTTCGCGCTTACACATGCTGCATGTGGACCTACAATATAAAAACCCCAATCTCAAATGAACATAAGCCCTGCAACTCTTGCCGACCTTCCCTGAAGCAGGGGTGACATCGGCAAAGTGAACCATTTTTTACAGTATGGGTGGTCAGTCGCATACCAACCTATCAGTCAAGGAATGTTTTGGCTAACAAATAATTTGAAGGCGATTTTTTTTCAAAATTCTCATTATTTTATTATTTTGTGGGAAAACGAGAAATCACCATGTACATCACTGACCTAGAGGTTAGTGATGTACATGGTGATTGATTTAAGAGCCCGTGCTTCGAGGGCAGATATTATGATATTTTTTTTACTTCCGCCCTACCTGTAACCAATGCTGCCCTACCTCAAATTCGACTCTAGCTACAGCCCTGCGTATCACATGATCCCGTACTTAGCTGTAAAAATTTTGTGACTACTAAGTACTGTTCGTGACTATTATTTAGTCTATCGATCTTGGCAATGCAAAAAAATATGTCAGGGTTCGAGCAGACTTGAAGGAGAATCGCTCACACTAATATAAATAAGTAGTTTCTGAGTTAGCTGACCACCCATACTGTAAAAAATGGTTCACTTTGCCAATGTCACCCCTGCTTCAGGGAAGG
Organism: Agapetus fuscipes; assembly: GCA_951799405.1. Classification (NCBI taxonomy): domain Eukaryota; kingdom Metazoa; phylum Arthropoda; class Insecta; order Trichoptera; family Glossosomatidae; genus Agapetus; species Agapetus fuscipes. Next base: position 1,338 of record CATOGX010000005.1, on the reverse strand, counting down.
TCGGCAAGAGTTGCAGGGCTTATGTTCATTTGAGATTGGGTTTTTTATATTGTAGGTCCACATGCGGCATGTGTATTTAATATTATTATTAATGTGCATTTAATATGAATCTCAAATGATACATATCTTTGCAGCTTAGATTTACATTTAGATTTTTAGATGTTCAGTTTTATATTTCCCTTACTCATAATGAAATAAAAAATACTACATAATTGTGAACTGAACTATGCTGTTTCATTTAATGTTCAAGAGGTATGTAATGTTCAAGAGGTATGTAATTGGTGGAGCGCACAGGGTTTCATCAGTATGCAGTTAGGGATACCAGATGAAAAATTTAAAAGTCCTGACAAAAAGCCTAATTTCCATAGAAAAGTGCTGACATTTTGTTGTGATGCATTTTTTGATGTAATGCTCCATATGTTATGGGTAAAAATTTTCAAGAACATAGGTGTTGCAAGATTACCTGAGTTATTGCGTATTTGTCAATATGTATTTGCTATCACAGCCCAAAACGCGAATGTGGAAAGAGTGTTTTACTATAATGGGAGCTCAATGGTCAAAGGAAAGAAACCGACTAACCGCATCTTCAATCTGGGCTTTGCTTTTAACCCAGTAGGTACAATTTAAAAACACACGACGTACCAAGAATTTTATAAAATAATAATTAAGGACAAAAACCTACTTGCATCATCTCAGAGTAAATATGATAAAACTGATTAGTTTCAAGTTGGTAAAAATGATTATGTTTCTGTTTAAGTTTATTGTGCTGTGTAATTTACTCAAATTAGTAATAACATTACCCTTTGTACAACTTTCTAATATTTTTTTTTATAAAAAATCTGCTGTAGGTACTTTATTAAAAAAATGAAAAATCCTGACACTTCAGAAATCCGGTCGCAATCCTGACAAGAGCCTAATGCCCGCTTTCCACTGCGAGCGGGAAATAGCTGAGCGGGAGCGGAAATAGCTGAGCGGAGCGTAGTGAAATAGTTTTGGCCTTCCATTGCGAAAGAGTTTTAAAAATAATGGTATTTGCCTTCCACAGCCAACGAGCTCGACGGAGTGAGCTAGGCGAGAAATGAGATGAGTCAGATGAAAGAGTTGTTTGCCTTCCATCTACAGCTGGCTTAGCGGAGCCAACTAGTGTGTGACAGCTCGTTGCAGCCTAAGCCCAGATCAAACGTTTTAATTATTAATAAAAAAGTTTTTTTTTGTTTCGAAAATAAAAAGTAATGTATTATTTTGCTTTAATACATAAAAAGTAGATGTTTGAAATAAAACATACATTTTAATATTTTCAAATATAATGTATGATGTGCAGTGTGTGACAGCTCGTTG
>CATOGX010000004.1:0-13136 GCA_951799405.1 Agapetus fuscipes | reverse complement strand
ACGTATTCCCATAAGCAGACATGTATAAGTTCGCGCTTACACATGCCGCATATGAACCTACAATATAAAAACCTAATCTCAAGTGAACATAAGCCCTACTCTTGCCTACTTTCCCTGAAATAGGGTTGACATTGTCAAAGTGAACCATATTTTACAGTATGGGTGGTCAGCCTCATACCAATCTATAAGTCAAGGAAAATGATCATACCGCAAAATTAAAATTACTTAAGCAGATTGCCTTCATTAATAATACAAATTAAACATTTTGTTGTGAAAATTAAATATCACCTCAAAACAACTTTATTTTATGCTGTAAAGTCATGTGCAGTCCACTGCACATTTAATTTCTGATACGCGCGTTGAGGAATTCTAACGTCTCAAAAAATTGCTTTCGTCGCCCATCCATGCATATTATACATCGATGATATCACGCATCTCCCTCGTGCTACGAGGTATATACTTATTTTCAACATTCTAACTATGACAGGACAGATAATTTACAACCCTTTATTATAAATAAGTAAGTATCCATGAAGTTTTAATATATGTTTAATCTTCTATACGATATTATTTTTTATATTCTGTTAAAATAAAGTACTGAGGCGTTTAAGCCAGATTTTGACCAAAAACGGGACTCGACGTAAAGTTTTTTGGAAAATATTTAACTTTAAAATTCATTTTCCGTGAAACTATAGCAGATAGAAAGAATGTGTAAGAGACTATTATTGCTTTAAAATTAACGTTCTTATTTTTGACGTACAAAAATTTCAATTATTGTACTTTGTTTTTGAGTCATAAAATATAACGTAAAAAATACTGTTTTACCCTTTTTTCTCCTGAATCAGAAGGGTTGGAAATACAAATTTTTGGTATGTTAATTAGATTATTATTACTTACGAACGTAACATACTTTTTTTATTCTTTATTCTCATGACTCATACAACTTATATCAAAAGATCGATTTATATATTTGTTAAAAAAATGACCGCATTCAAAATGCTCCAAGTTTGGACTATTTTTTTTAATGCAAAAAGCAGGTTAATAATGTGAGTCATCATCTCTTACTAGTCTCTGCCTGGTAGTCGATGAGGTAGTTTGCACCATTTTTTGGGCCTCTTTGAAGAGGCCGCCTCCAGAACGCTCCAGGGTAGGATCACCAAAATCTGCAGAAAAGGCATGTACTCGATGCCGGACACCTCCCCAAACATGTTTCTGCCTGGTAGTCGATGAGGTAGTTTGCACCATTTTTTGGGCCTCTTTGAAGAGGCCGCATCCAAAACGCTCCAGGATAGGAAAAGGCAGACCAGTGAAAAAATGATGTACTCGATGCAAACTACCAGCCTGACCATGTCTCTGCCTGGTAGTCGATGAGGTAAGGTTTCGTACGTCTAGCTCTTAGTCTATGATGATTGCCCCCTGATGATAGCCTGAGGACCAGAAATGTTTATAATATGAAATCTATACACTTTTTTTTTTCTTTTTTTCGGCTCATCAGCCGACAGCCTAAAAGCTCAGGGACACCTGCACCACAATTTTCCAGGACTCTGCCTTGTGCTGCTTCCCTCCATGGTCGCCTCACTCCCAAAACTTCGGCGTTGGCTTCGATGTTCTCTGCCCATCGCATCCTGAGACGTTCGAGTTGTAGAACACCTGAACGGGCACCATCCAAGACAGTTCTGATGATCCTGGAGTCTTCTGCACGTGCTACATGTCCGTCCGGCCACTGGAGTCTTCTTGATTTCATTAATCTCTACACTCTCTTCAATAATAATGAAAATAAAACAGTTCGTTTCAAATACGCTTGACGTTTGAGGCCGACGAGGCCGACTGGCTCCAAGCAGGCTGTTAATGGCTGTTATCGCTGCGCAAATCCTACACACAGTTCAACCATAATTAAAAAATATTTTTTCATCAGTTTTTTTTATAAAAAATGAGCAATTTAATAAATACTGAACAATTAAAAGTTTATTTACACTTAAACTCTTTTTTTAAATAAATAACAGTAAATATAAATCATTAATTCAATTTTATTCACGCTCATTCTGATTTCAGTTAAAAAAAGCCCACCTCTTCCCCTTCCTCCTAACTCCTTTCGTCTTGTAAGAATACCATAGATCGATTCCAATATGGCTACCGATATTATAAAACAGGGTTACCAGTGGCAAAATACTAGTTAACGGGGTCGCTCAGTGGTTCATCATCCCTGTGATCATCCCTATTATAAAATGTCAACATGTTTTCTCGACTTTCACAAAAAACAATTATCTTTTGTTGATTGCATGTTGATTGTGAGTTGATGATGTGATTTGTCTTTTTGTCATTGCTTTCTGTAGAATTCCAGGCCTGTTCCAGGCAGAGTTATTGTTGTTTGTTTAGTGCAAGCTACAATGGACATTGTTGTGAAGCTTGAGAAGGAGCCGGTCTCGGAGTTTATGGATGCACAACTAGTGCACTCAGATGAACAAATAGACATTGAAGAGAGCGATGTGAAGCAAGAGAGACTGGATATTAAGAAAGAATGGGAAGCCGAGAACTCTGTGGCGGATAATGTGAAGAATGAGGACTCTGCCCCTACACCAGATGGCTTGTTGAAGGAATACCGCATACTTGAGGACAGAATCTACATTTCGGGGTATTCAGGTAGGTGCATACAAAAAGGGAACCCTTGATCAAGATGAATGTCTACAGGTTCTCATACGCCGCCTTACGCAGCGCCTGAGCAAAACGGAAAACTGTTGAACTTTGTTTATATAAGTGGACTAATTTGCTGGTATTAAGCTGACCTCCCATGCTTTAAACATTTGGTTCACTTTTGGCAATGTCACTCTCTTTTTCAGGGCTAGGCGTCAGGAGTTGCAAGATTTATATTCATTTGAGAATGTTTTTTTTTTTAATCTATGATAAACTACAGCAGAGATTTCAGGACAATCATAGTCTTCCAATTTTTTGTTTTTATGTTCATTGTTAAATAAATTAAAATGCTGTAGGTACTGCAAAGTTTCTGCTGAAACATTTCATACAATGTAAATCTATCATTAATTATACGCTTTACTAGATTTATTTTTGTATTTTATGACAGAAACAATAATGATCTCCTTCGGTGTATTTACAGATGACAGTTCTGAGAGGGATCCAGTCAGGGTGGAACATGTGTGCCATGCCTGCAGCTACAAGGCCAGTCACAACAAACTCTTGAGGATCCATCAGTTGTTCAGTTGCTGCGAGCTGGAGCACACATCTGAATGTGGAACCGTCCCCGGGACAAGCAAGAGCCACCATCACAGACACACAACCTCAGAGAGCGGGCCATCCACCTCAACAGATCAACAAAACATAAACACACATGATGAATGTGAACAGAGCGTCATAAAAAAAACGAAATGCAGGAAAAGAAAATCTGTTAAAAACAAACCGCTTTGTTTTTGCAATGAATGTGGTTTTCAATCGAAGAAAAGGTCAACCCTTAAGAGACACATGACAGTGCACATTGCACACAAATCATTTATGTGTGATCAATGTGATTATAGAACAAGTTGGTTGAGTTCTTTGAAAACACACAAAATAACACACACTGCACTTAAAGCATTTGCATGTGATCAGTGTGATTATAAAACTAATTGGATGCGTTCTTGGAAAGAGCATAAATTAAAACATGAAGGACTTGAACCATTTGCTTGCAATCTGTGTAATTTTAAAGCTTCACGAGTGAATAATTTAAAAACACATGAACTAACACACACTGGACACAAACTGTTTGCGTGTGATCTGTGTGATTATAGAGCTACACGAATGAATACGCTAAAAACACATAAACTTAGGGCCGGTCTTATAAACGTCCGTTAGTTAAATGTCGTACCAAATTAACCGAAAAATAATACAAACGTCACATTTTTCGTCTTATAACGATCCGTTCGTTTAATTTCCGTAAAAAGTTACCGACAGAACTAACCGACAGCCGAGGCAGCGATTAATCGCAGATACCGGCCGGTAACTTAAGGTTTGAGGTTAGGTTATCTGTCAAAGCATTGTTTCTTTGCGGTGAGTTTTGTGTGTCATCCAGTGTAATCCATATCGGACTTCTACGCTCTGTCCTATTGAAGTGTTTTGTGCTGACTCTAAAATGTTTTCCGACAGTGATAGTGAATTAATTGAGAATGTGCTGTATTCGTCGTCTTCTGACGAGGATGCAGGAAGACGAAGAAAAAGAGTGTTCAGATGTCGCGTGGACTATTTCAACATCCTAGATGATTTAGATTTTGTGTGTCGCTTTCGATTGACAAAGAGCAGTGCACAAAATGTATTAAACATGATTGGGAGCACGTTGACCCGACCTACAGCCCGAAATAATGCATTGACACCATCAACCCAACTACTTGTTGCATTGAGGTTTTATGCGTTAGGGTCAATATTATTAGCCTCTGCGGATTTTGTGGGAGTATCGAAGCAAAGTGCAAGCAATATTGTCTGGGAAGTATCCAAGAAAATATGTGGCATAAGAGCTCGCTATATAAAAATAACCAATGATAATTCTACCAAAGAATTGTTTTATAACTTGGCCAGATTTCCTTGTGTGATAGGAGCAATCGACGGTACGCACATCCGGATTCAGTCGCCTGGAGGACGGGATGCTGAGGCCTTCAGAAATAGGAAGGGCTATTTTTCACTGAATGTGCAGTGTGTTTGTGATGCCAATTTATGCATCACAGACATTGTTGTGAAATGGCCGGGAGCTTCACATGACTCTCATATTTTCAATTCATCCATGTTGAAGTCCCGTTTTGAGAGTGGAGAATTTGGAGACTCTATGTTGGTTGGAGACAGCGGATATGCTGTAAAACGGTACCTCATGACTCCTCTTTCCAATCCCCAGACATCAGAAGAGATTCTCTACAACGAATCCCAAATTCGAACGAGGAATTCTATTGAACGTTGTTTTGGCGTATGGAAGCGGCGGTTTCCAGTTCTTTTCATGCCATTGAGAATAGCTGTGAATAGAGCTCAGTCTGTCATTGTGGCAACAGCTGTCTTACACAACATTTGCCGATTGAACAGTGAAGACATCCTACCCCCAGATGTCCAAGAAGAGTCACCTCAGGATAACGATTTGCCATCAGCAGAAAGTGTTGCATCGGGTCCTGGCACACAAGATTATTACAGAAGAGATTTAATAGATAATTATTTTAAAAATTTGGTGTAATTAAATTTTAATGTAAGAAATTATGACGATGACTTGTAGTTTTGTTTCTCTTGATTGGATATTTAATTTGATTTTTGATTTCTATTTCTTTCCGATATCTTTGATTTTTATTTTTGTATATTTTGATGTTTGATTTATATTTTTCTTAGATACTCGTAACTTTGATTTTATTTTTTGTACATTCTGATTTAATGGGGTCATAATAAAAGGAGAGCTTGTATGAAGAAGGTTATGACTCTGGATGAAATGAAAGAAGTATGCAAGGGCCGAATAAATGGCAGTTAATCGACAATGTTGGTGGTTAAGACTTTTAAAAAAATATATACATACCTGTATTATAATGTACTTTGCAGCTCCATGTAGGTAAATGATTTTTCTGTTTTTTTTTTATGTACTTATATTAAATATTGCATTTTATAATTTTTGTTCGTCGACTTATAAGGTTGGTATGAGGATGGTCACCTACTCTGTAAAAATTGGTTCACTTTGCAAATGTCACCTCTGTTTTAGGCAATGGTGGCAAGAGTTGCAGGGCTTATTTTCATTTGCGATTTGAGTTTTTATTTTGTAAGGTTCACATGCAGCATGTGTAAGCACTTGTCTGCTTGTGTGCATGCAAGGTATATGAATCTTAAATGTTAGTATATCTTTGCAAATTAGATGATAGGTAAATATATTTTATGAGATTGAATATTGATGTTTCTTTTATGTAAATATTACTTTTGTTGTATTTTGAAATGTTTTTTTGTCCATTTTTTAATATATTCCTGAAATCTTAAAACCTTTTGTCTTATTATTGGGGACACTCCTCTACAAGTATCAATATTACATTACTTATTCATATTATGGGAGAGTTGAGCAGGGGCGTGCATCAGTGGTGAAGCGTGCCATACAAGCCGGTTCCCATCGGCTTCCCTTTTAAAATGATGTAACTAAGTAGTTTAAAATATAGGCACAAAGTAAAAAAATACATTTAAAACCAAAGAAACAATACATATTTTCCCCCCATTGAAACCATGCAGTCTGCTTTATTATCATTTTTGCCTCATTTTAAACGGGAAACCGATGGGAATCGGCTTGTATGGCACCCTTTGCCACTGGCGTGCATCCAATAAAGGCACATGTAAGTATAAGGTAGGCAACATATTTAATAAGAAATGCATTTAACATTGAAATAAACCAATTAGAGCCATTGTTCCAACTCAAAATAATTTCTAAGGTTTTATATTCATTTTCTTTATTGAACACAGTTAAGGATAAAGTATAGTTTATTACTAATTATTTATTTAAAAAGTGAACAAGATAATGTACAGAGTTTATAAACCTCAAGATTTTCAACATAAATCATAATTATACAACATAATTTTAATTAATTAAAAAATGTAGGAAGTGCTTATCTTAAAAGTTATAGAGTAAGTTATGCATATTTGGAATACCACTATTAAATAAATCATAACTATGTGAGGAACTTATAATTAATTTGAATGGAACAAAAGTTGAAGTAGAAGTAAGTTTGAGGCAAATGGTAAGATGGCGAGAGAATTAGAAAGAGTGCCAGCAAAGAAGATGCGTGATGGGAGCGTTCGGTAGAATAGCGAAGAATAAAAGAATCTACAAAAAATTAAAATGGCGGTACACAATTGTATATTGCTGCCGACCCTGATGTATGGAAGTGAGTCGTGGACCGTGAATGAAAGAGAAGCAAATAAGGTAAGCACCGTAGAAACAATTCATTTGAGAAGTATGACAGAAAAAAACACTGAAAAATAAATTGTGAAACGAATGGGTTCTGAATGAATGCGGAGTAAAAGAAAGCGTGAAAGTGAAAGTTTACAGCAATGGTTTGGACATATTGAAAGGATGAATGAAGACCGACTGACAAAAAAGTGTATGAAGGGAATGTAATAGGTAAGCGTGAAAGGGGAAGACCTAGGAAAGAATGAATTGATCAGATATGTGAGATTGCGAACAAATGGAATTTACAGAATGGAAATAAGAGAAGAGCGTGCATGAAAAGAGTGATGAAACTAGATGAGATGAAAGAAGTATGCAAGGACAGAGTCAAGTGGAGGTACCGGCCACCCCTAAAAGAATGGAGGCAGGATACAAGACAAGACAAGGCAATCTAACTGAAGAGCAGCAAATAATAAACTTCAATCTAAATGGCACAGAACAATACATTATTACGCCTCGCTAATGCCTCAATGATCACAAAAACAAATTTAGTTTTCCAAATTAGCATCTTTTGCTCTATTAAATTGAAATTAAATTTTCTTACTTTCTTTTAATAATTCCAATTTATACTCGTAGTAGCTAGCTATAGCATTGTTTCGACGAATTTTTGATTTTGTTAGCTTATTTTTGTCGATTGCTTCTTTTTTTTCATTTCTCACTGTCAATCTTGAATCAACAGGTGTTTTTAATGATGCCGGGGTCCACGTCTGCCATTTACTTTCGACATTGCTCACAGGCTCTTCTGGAGGAAAATTATCATTTGGTGGCACGTCTATTACAAGCTCCAAAACTGGCTGGCTGGTTGTTGGCTGTGAGACGTACTCAATTTGTATGGCGTCACTATCAAACTGATTTTCTAGGCCATAGCAACTCAGTTTGATCAGTGATGTCACTTTATCCAGGGTAGCATCCTCGCTTACTGGTAGCATTGGACCTCCACCAGTTGCCCTGTAAACAAACGTATTATGTTTTATTTTATGCACTATTAACAAACAGAATTTAGGGCAGAAATGTGTCTGGCTAAATGCAACGCAACTAAGCTACACATAAAGTGTAACTCTTTGCCGTGTTAGGGTCGCATATGGCGAGTGAACCTATTTGTTTTTACAGGTAAGGGGGCCAGCCTTACGCCAACGACTTCAGTGAAGTGGGCGGTTTCCCAGCTCCCGAGGGGGCTGGTACTCATTTCTTGTGAAGGCTGAGTAAACCTTGTCGGTTCTTTATTATGAGGTTTGAAATAAACAACAAAACGGGAAATCATTTCTGACACCCTCAGCGGGATTCGAACCCGAGCTCACGGGATAAGATGCAAGCACTCTACCAACCGAGCTATCGAGCGGACGGCTAGTGTTATGAAAATCTAATATTTGTACAGCGAAATGCATTTTGCCATTTTTCAAGCTTCACATGGCAAATGACAATCTATCTATCTATAATCTAAGCTGCAAAGATATGTTAACATTTAAGGTTCATATTAAGTGCATGCCCACAGACAGGCACATGTAGGTTCGCGCCTACACATTCTGCATGTGTGCATACAAATAAGCAAAACCTCACATGAACAAAAACCTTGCAACTCCTGCCGCCGTTCTATCAATGATGATATTTGGCATGACTGTTAAATGATAATGAACATTTTGGAATCTACAATATTGATAAACAATAAAGAATACCTGTAATTGCTGTTGCTAAGTGCTGCTCTTTTCCTTGCGGCCTTCTTCAAATTGTCCCACTTGAGTTTTAACTGGGCCACATCCCTTGGCACCCTGTTGGTGGCATTAAAGCTCATCGCCAAGCACTGCCACGCTTGTTCTTTAGTGGCGTTTGATGCCACATCCGTCTTCTTCGACAAAAGTACGTTGTTATCCTCTAATAACTCAATTAATTTTGTCACCTCCTCTGCCGAGAATTGTTTGCTCCTGCCTTTTGTCTGAAATTATAAAAATCACATTAGAAGGATGCAAGAGAAGCGTCATTGTTTTTCATGATAAAATTAACTTTTTATCAAGATATAACCATTGCACATAAGTCATTTTATATATAAATAATAGTACATAAGTTATCACAAGTAAATAACTGTACTTACATTCATTTTATTGATAAACTTTAACCAGAGAATATGACGCGCACAATAAATTTTAGGTTATGTTTCGTATCTGACAGCAAGCGGGTGACGTATGTTCATGAATGCACTTAAAAGTCATAGAAAAATACGAGTGCATCTTTGAGAACTAACGGACGGTAAAAAAAGCTTTATAGGACGACCATCGGTAAGATCAATCCTATACTCTGTGATCAATCCGTAAACGTCCATCCGTTAGTTTGTTGTCGAGATACTTACGGATATTTGGTCTCTCGTTTATAAGACCGGCCCTTACTCACACTGAACTTAAATCATTTGCCTGTGATCGGTGTGATTATAAAGCGACAAAATTGTCTTCTTTGAAAATGCATGAACTAAAACACACTGGGCATAAAGCCTTTTCATGTGATCTGTGTGATTACAGAGCTGTACGATCCGATACTTTGAGAACACATAAACTCATTCACCAAGCATTTAGACCATTTGTGTGCGATCAGTGTGATTATAGTGCGACACGCTTGGATGCTTTGGCATCACATAAATTCAGACACACTGAACAAAAACCATTTTCATGTGACCAGTGTGATTATAAATGTATACGCTTTAATGCTTTGACATCACATAAATTTAAACACTCTGGTCAAAAACCATTCTCATGTGATCAGTGCGATTACAGAACTACACGATTGGATTCTTTGAAAAAACATAAACTTTCTCATATTGGAGTCAAACCTTGCATGTGATTGCAAAGCGCAACTGACAAGTTTTATAATGCATTAACTTATCCATGATGGACACATTAGGTGGAAGTCTCTTACACCCCATTGGGCCCGCAAACCGGAAAGCGCGGCCCCCAAAATTAGTGGGTGTCTGACGGTGCGGCTAGACTTAGTCAACCACCCCATCCCCAATATGAGTCGCTGCTGAATCCATTTCACATTAAAGACAGTTCAATTGTTATAGAGCTTGGCATACCGACTCTTGGAAATGTCATTAATCCATTCCAGACACAAAAATGCTACCCCTAGTAGGTAGGGTAATTGCAGTGGACCAGTGGTAGGGAAAACGGTTGAAAATAATATGGTTGTGTAGAGTACAATTCAAGGATCACAACCATATATTTTTTTAAGTAAGTAGTAAAAATAAAGATATCATTGATAATTTTCAAAAATAAAATGCGGAGAATTTGAATCCCGCCAAAACACAGAGTGATCGGCTTAGAAAGTTTGACGTCATTTTGATCATTTTGACGTCAAACGTCGCTGTCAAACCGACTACCTAGGCCCGTCGATACCTACACTCCCAAGATCTGAAGATCCATCGACGTCATATCGAACTAAATAAAAAATTACCCGTTTTACCGGAAATCGAAAATACACTAATTTTAAAGAGCTTTAATTTAAAAACTAAGCCAGATATTTTTTTTTTAAATGCAGATGTAATTTAAAAATATACCATTTTATGAAATAAAATAAAAAAGTGAAATTACCCTACTGTAAATTTATAGTAAAGATTCCTTAAAGATTTAATAAAAGAATTGTAAAATTGAACATGTGTTTTAAATACGTATTATAAGTTATTTACTTTCAGGATTAAATACACTTTTGGATATTAGATGAACCGTTATGGAAGAACTTACATTATTCTCAACATTTCGTTGGAGATGTAGCCAATGTCTTCAAGAGGCACCCTTTCTGCATGACAATTGAGGATAAACTGATTCTAATAAGACACAAATTTTAAAATTTTGTGCCCTAGTACAAAAGTTAAAACCTTTTTGGTTGAATGGACAAGAATATAAATGATTATGGCAAGATTTATATTGGCACAATTTAACGCCCAGACTCCACTTTAAAGGAGGAAACAAACCAAGAAAATTTGCAAAACATGGGTTACTAGATAAATGCACATTTTTTTTTCCAAGAGAGAAAAAGTGTAAAAATCCGTAGTTTAGAAATTCTGTTATCCACCATTTCCCAAATCAGTAATTAAGCACTTATCTAGTTTTACCTTGCAGGTGGAGATATCTTTTTCTTTTTTTTATCAAAATGAAGAGCATTCCCATACAAAATTGATGTGTGTTAATGGATGATAAACTCAAGAACTACTGGCCAGATACACAACATATTCACAACAAATACTTATTATTCAGAACCTCGTATGTGCCTGGCTTTTATCAAAAGTCTTAAAATTGATATTTTTTAATAAATAAACATGATCGATTTCAACACCTTTTTATGTGAAACCAAACAAGTCCTGATCAGTGTTTCTTTCAGGTACTATTTCGGAGGGGAAAAGCCCCCCCAGAATAGCCCTACTGCCCCCCCGGAATGTCCAAATTTACATATCGCTGCCTTAGTTCTTGTTTATCGTATACGCCATTGAGAAAATTTTACATGAGCAATGTTTGCATGTGTACTGGACCAATGTGTCTTATGAAAACAAGAAATTTATTTAAAAAAAATAAAAAGAACTCTCACATTATCGAGTTTTACGGTTTTTCTTAGCTCAGATTGTGTAAAATTTGATTCTTAAGACAACTGCATGAAAAAGTTAAATTTGACAAGATTGGCGTATACGATAAACAAGAATAATACGATAAACTCTAGGGTTTATTATGCGTAACACTATGTTTTAAGGATCTCTTGTTAGAAGTCTTCTCGAATTCGGATCTGCCATATGGAACCCTAGCTACATCACCCATATAAACTCAATTGAACGTGTACAACAAAAATATATCAAACAACTGAATTTTAGGAAAAGACTCCATTTTAATAACTACACCCTTGCTTTAGATCATCACAAAATTTACTCGTTGGAAACCCGTAGAATCATTATAGACCTTTGTTACTTATATAAAATTTTGAATAATGATATTGATATATAGCTCATACCTATTGGGCGAATTACCATTCCACTGTCCTACTAGATGCAACCGCAATCATACTCTCTTCTATACAGAAAAATCAAGGACAAATTATTTTTTTAATTCTTTTATAAATAGAGCCTGTATGAGCTTCAATAGGAGTTGTGGCGACAATCCAGCTCTGGATCCGTTTGCCACATCTGTTAATAAATTTAAAAGCAATCTAATGCAGTTGTCGAAATCTTAACTTAATTTGTCTTATTCTATGTTTTATCCTATCTTTATTATTTGGCTACTTAATTCCTTAATTTCTTTCGTATCATCCTCCTTTCCATCTTCTTATCTTCCCTCCACTTCTTTAATTCTTAAATTTTTAACTTACTATGAATAAATGTATAGATACTATAATTGGCGGTGTAAAACTAAATTATCATAATCACTTATAATATGTAAAAATGCTGTAGTATCTAATAAAGAAATAAAAAAAATAAAAAAAAAAAAGAACTGGGGGAGCGATATAACTTTGTTTATTGATTGTAGAGGCATTAACTTTGTAATCGTTCATCATTAATGATAAAGGAAAAACAGTTTGGTTTTCGATTACGTGAGTATATTTTTATAAACCACAACCGGTTTCGCAAACATCCGTTCGCATCATCAGGTGGATAAATTAATACTAAATGGTGTAGAAACGGAATCAATCTTAGAGGGTGTCATTGTGTGAGGGTATGAGGGAGGGAGGGGGGGGGGTGCAGGATGGCCATGTGGCTTGTGTCATCTGGATCGTTTAGCTTCCTTGGGAATATGGTCAACAGGGGGGATGGATTGGGTACTAACATATTATTTATAAGTGTATTAGGTGAATTTTTTAATTTGTTAATTTCGATTATTTCAAGTGCAGAGAGGGTTGGTCCGTAGGAGCTAGGGTGCAGAAGTTTAGTGGTGTGGTTGGGAAAAGAATGTCCAGTCTCTATGATATGGTTAGCAAATTCGGAGAAATTATTATTAGAAAGGCATCGTCTATGTTCGTCTAGTCGTATTTTTAGGTTTCTAGAGGTCTGTCCAATGTAAATTTTATTACAGTCTCCACATTTAATCTCGTACACTCCACTTTTTTGTAATATATCAGTCCTGGTTTTTGCATTCAAAAGTATATTTCCCAGTTTATTAGTGGTATAGAAGGCGGTTCTTATTGTATCAGGAAAAAGTTTCGAGATTTTGGTGGAAATGTCACCTGCGAAAATGACTTTTTTTCC
>CATOGX010000003.1:0-19672 GCA_951799405.1 Agapetus fuscipes | reverse complement strand
TGCGGATATCAGCTGTCAAAAATACAATCATGTGGCTCCTTGCTGGATGAAATTGTAGTAATTTTTAAGTTTTCGGACAATAGAGCTGTACAAATATAGTTTTGGTAAAGATGTTGTGGAAATAAATATTATTGTCCATGAATTTATTACGTATTTAAAAACATCGATCTTTTACATTGATCGATGTTTATAGGTACCTACCATAAATTTGTCATATCACAGGCCTTATGATATCCTTCAGATGGATTGTTACTTATTGTTTTGTACAGAAACAATTCAGTGACACACGGGGATAACTGATTAGAGGCATTACAATTTTATGCCACTGTAAGCCATCAACTGGTATCTGTGACAGACGTGATAGGCGTATGTAGCAGGATTGAACAAGTTTCTCGCGGTCAGCCTCTGAAAAGTTGAACCATGTTTCTTCTTTAACTTGATAATTGATTGGTGACCGCCGTGTATTTGAAATGCCGATTTTACATGTCGAATATTGATGTTAATTGTCAACAACGAAAAACGCAACAGAGAAATGCATCTGAATGCAGCTGCAGACTACGAGCCGTATTATAGTGTGTGCATACAAAATATACTTTGTACACATCATTGAAAAGATAAAAATTCAATTAAAAAATAATGTTTGCAGCGTAAATGGTAGATATTATTATAAACATCAAATAGTCATGTGTTGTTTTTATTTAAAATGTGTATATTATTTTATAAACCATAAAATACATTTCGAATTTACAAAAGTCGAGTTTCGAAGTTGTTTGCTAAACAGGCTCCTAGCTAGGTGGCCGGGCATAAATCAGTTAATATTACCAAACCATAGCCAATTTAAAGGGCTTTATAATAACATGATTTTAATCCTCAATTAATATTTTCAAACTGCAGCCAATTCAAATTCTCCGCCATTATAGAAAGGGCTTTCTGCAGCCAACTTCGCACTTGTGTACTGTACTGGACCGTAATGCGAACGCTTCACGGGCGAGTAGCGCCCGCCCACTACTAAATTACTCGTTACTTGACTAAATCAGTGGCCTTGTGCGAACTAGCCTTAAGCGATTAGTTGGAGATCGATCTACGCATGCGCGAAAAGCTTTATTGTATTGAACAGAGACTGTACATACAAGTATCAAAGCTCACCCATACACCAACAACCAGTAGGACAATTTTCAAAACCCCTCTACTACGTCATACCCGAACGTGCGCTCACGCAGGAACGAGGTACGAGGAAAGTGTGGAGAGTGGCTTCATACTTCATACAACAAAGACGATTATTATGTGGAACCTACACCACAGTTTAACAAATATAATATGTGTATAAACAAAGATCTGCGCGTGACGCGCTTCGTATTTACTACTAGACATATAATATTTTTAATTCTGTGTACTTCTTCAGTTTTCTCTTATAATTTTTTTTTTCAATTTCGTTCATAGGGATAATCCCCATCCTCCCTTAATGAAGAGCCGCCACTGCGTAAATGTATCTTCGCAACTTAGATTATAGATTCTGAGAATAATTGTCTCTTAAAGACTTCACTGTAGGATTTAGACCAGGCCTGGCCAACCCGCGGCCCGCGGCGCCTTTACGTGCGGACCGCGGTCATGTGTAATGAAAAATAAAAATGAAATATAATAAAAATAAAAATAGGGCGTCTATAACAGACGTAAATCTGAAAAACCAGTTAAGGTGTGTAACTTCAAATACTGAAATACCTAGATTTAGAAAAATTAAGTAAGCGAAAAGAATCTCAAATCTTGCACTGAAAGGAATATTGTTTTGAAATGAAAAATTAAGAATTTTTTCCTCTATGAAGTTAAGGGTTAATAAATAATTTTCATTGTTAAAATATTTTTCTATTGTTGAATTTTTACTTTCTTGCTATAGCCGAAGGCTATAAAAGAAAGTTATGATTTGGTGTGAAAAAAAAAAATCGAGGTTTTCACGGAAATGAGTTGTCCTGGTGCAGGACATGCCAAAAAACACTATCTTTCAAAAACGTCCGTCTGTATGTATGTATGTATGTATGTATGTATGTATGTATGTATGTATGTGTGTGTGTCACTTTCCAAAGTATAAGACCTAGAGATACCAAATTTTGGCTACATCAACTTTTTTGGACATGTATTAAGTATGAATAACATGGCATTACACCAACTTGAAAATTCAAGATGGCTGCCATACAAAAAAAACATAAAATAGCACTTTTCTCAAAAACGGCTCCAAGAATTTTTCTTAAATTTTCAGAGTTGCCATTAATTAGTTTTTAACTTAATAAATTAGTTATAACAACACTCTTACTAATCTGTGTCTATGGGCTGCCATATGAAAAAAACAAACGATTGTGATTTTCTCGAAAGTTAAGGGGTCAACAAAAATATAATTTTCTACAATATTATGGACAACATAAATTTCTACAAATTTACAAAAAATTTTTTTTGAAAAAATAAATATAAAGCACCGTTTACACGACCTGAAATTTTAAATCGAAAATATTACGAAAACCTATCAAAATGCAAGATATTTAAATTTGTTTTAAATTTTTTAGAAAGAACAAGCTTATTACTTTACTTCGTAATCATTTTTTTTTTACTTTTTTGAAAATTCAAGATGGCTTCCGAAGAGCTGAAAATTTAAAATGCGATTTTCTCAAAAACGGCTCCGACGATTTTTCTTAAATTTTTTGTGAATCCATTTATATAATAGTGCTATCTAATAATTCTAATAATTTCTTCATCCTAATCTCGGTTTAGGGAGTTGCCATATAAAAGAAAAAAATAATGGAAAAATTCTCGGCAGTTAGAGGGTTAATAAAAAAATAATGTACTGCAAATGTAAAACAATAATAATAACCTATATATTGCCATCATTATTTTTTCCAAAAAGTGAATCAAAAGTATAGCCGCGATACAAAGTGAAAATTTTCCATACAAAATGTATTAGCAATTTTCTTGGTAGTCAAAGGGTTAAAAATAGATAAAAGGCTGCCATTCTTAAAATTTTATAAATACCAATAATAATCAGTCGTTACTTTTTCAAAATATAGCTAAAAAGTGTACCCACCATACAAAGTCCTAGTTTGCATACAGAATGGTTCAATGACCATCTATAATAATCTAGAATATAAGTTGCAATGAAATATAAACATTCAAAACTAATATGAAATGCATGCCCACAAACAGGTACGTGTAAGTTCGCGCTTACGAATGCTGAATTTGTACTTACAAATTAAAACCAAATCTCAAATGAACATAAAACCTGCAACTCTTGCCGACCTTCCTTGAAACAGGGGTGACATTAACAAAGTGAATTCTTTTTTACACTTTAGGAGGACTGAGAAATGCGAGAAAATTGAGATAAGACTGAATGAAAAAAGAGTGGAGGTCGTGAAAGAATTTGATTATCTGGGAAGCAAGTTTGAGTCGAATGCGAAATTGACGAAATAATTGGAAAAGCGCGCTAGTAGAGGAAGAAGTGTAATGGAAACGATTGGAAGCATTACAAGGAATAGGAAACTTACGAAGAATATGAGATCGGCGGTCCACAATGGCATATTGGTTGGTGGAAGTGAGGCTTAATGAATGTGAGCTGAGTAAAGTATGTAAGTACGGTTGAAATGGCTTACCTGAGAGCAATGGCTGGAAAGACACTGAGTGATAGAGTACGTAATGCTTGAGTGATGAACGAGTGTGGTATAAAAGAGAATATGAGAATGAAAGTACAAAAAAGTACGATGAGATGGTTCAGACATCTTGAAAGAATGGATGATGAACAACTAATGAAGAAAGTGTACAAAGGAAATGTCAGAGGAAAGCGTGGAAGGGGAAGGCTGAGGAAAGAATGCTTAGACCAAATAGGTGAGATTGAATGGATCCTGCAGAGTGAGAATAAGAGAAGAGTATGTATGAAAAAGGTGATGACAGCAAAAAGTGGAGGCGCATCTGCGGAGGTACCGGCCACCCCTAATGAAACGGTGGCAGGATACAGTACAGTACAGTACAGAAATCAGCTTCATACCAACCTATGAGTCGAGGATCTTTCTTGTGTAATTGGCGCTTTTTCCAGAGAAGATCAACCTCGCAGAGGACTCTTGAGGTGTGATTCACACAAAACGGCGCTCACCAAATAAATCATCCAAATATTTTTTATTCACTTAAGAATTTATATGGCTATTTCCATACTCGCACGGGTATGCAGGTACACACCGCCGTGGAATAAAATTGATTTATTATCGATATATTATATTTTCATTGAAACTGCATAAGCTGGTAGATGATTATAGCTTTACATACGTCATACAGTGGGTTAATTTTTGCAAGAAAGTCGAGTGCAGATTCTGTGCAATTTATTTTTATGTTGTTTACTACATAAATACATTTTTTGTTGTTGGTTCAATGCGTGTTTTCTTTTCACATCTGGTTGTGGTTTCGTTTTTTTTAAATATTTTTTTTTTTGTAAAATGTTTGTATGTGTGGCCCTTGGGGAAATTTTAGGCGCCAATAGGCATCAATGCGGCCCGGGGTACAATTTGGGTTGGCCAGGCCTGATTTAGACAATACAAGTGAGAGACGAGAGGCGCTGAATGCTTTTGTTCTAGAATTATCCAGAATTAAATATGCAGAATCGTCAGTTAGTATTATCCATTAATTATTCTGACGCGGTTAATCATTTCTCACAAAGAGATATGAAGTTTGTCACCAAATATACCTCGATTTCTTTTTATTTTGTGAAATCCATTGTTTCGTCAAAGTATCCATAATTAAACTTTAAAAGATTTATTGACATTTAAGGCTCATATTTAATGCATTCTCACAAGCAGGCACATGTTAGATCGCGCTTGCTTACACGTGCTGCATGTGCACAAAATAAACCAAACCTCACATGTGCATAAATCTTGCAACTCATGCCGCTTTTTCCTGAAAATAACCTTCAATTTCTCAGCCAAGAGATCCGCTTTGCTCCTGTTTCCTTTCTAAGCCACACAAATTGATTTATTTGTGTTTGGCGAGCGTTTCATACAAAATTTCCACCGAATTTTATTTTGAAATCATTTAAAATTCATTTGCAGAGTCTGGCGTAATCCTAGACGAAGGAGATTTTAATAAATGATGACGTCACGGGGCCGTAAATTCTCAGAATAAGTAACGAGCTGTTGGAGAGAGAGGCAAGAAATATGGAAGACCGGGAGATTAATTTAAATCCTTTTTTATTAAATCCAATTATTTATAATTTTCCCGCCAACACGGCCATTATTCTTCTTTTGTACCTGATAGGCGCGCGACAGAGCTTATTCAGATACTTCTAAAAGTACCTGATACTTTGATTCAGATACTTCTTAAAATATCTGATACGTTGATTCAGACACTTCTAAAAGTATTTGAACAAGGACAAAAAGGATTGACTATAGGTATGTTTTTAAAACAAATCCTGTGTTAAAAACTTATTGTGAAACTTTTTAAATGAATCTATGGTATTTTTATTTATTACTTTAAATGATACCAAAATAAATAACAATACCGTTAAATATACTTATGAATCCTTTAAATTACTTTTAATGTATAAAAGAAAAACAACAATATTAGATTCAAAATACAAGGAGTAAAATACGCAAGTAGTAAAGTCGATTTTTTATGCAATTTCAATGTCGCAGCTGATTTAAGTATCTTCAGACATTATTCTTGTTCAGGGCTGGAAGTCTCGACGGCCCTCGATAGAGCTTACTGTATTTTTTTAAAGATAAGATTGCTGTTTCATATAGAATGTATCACCTGTTGATGCATCGTCATATTTTCTTCTTCTTCTTATACAGCCATCTCCATCCACTGCTGGACATAGGCCTCCCTCATATCTCTCCATCCATCTTTGTCGTGCGCTTTTTGAATCCAGTCTCCAGCAAGCCTTCTTATATCATCCGACCATCTCGTGGGAGGTCTCCCTCTGCTTCTCTTATCTTACCGAGGTCTCCGCTCTACCAATCTCTTCGTCCATCTCTGGTCGGTGGTTCTAGCAACATGTCCCGCAAAGGACCATTTTAGCTTTGCCACTCTCTCTACGACATCGGTTACTCCCGACCTTATCCGTAGCTCTGTGTTCCTTATTCTGTTGGAGAGTCTTACGTGTAGCATAGCTCATCATATTCTATTCCGTCGCATCTTCAAATAGATACGGTAAGATCTACCGAAGACCGTCGCGTCGAGACTTACACCCCTGGATGGATCTTTGTTAATTTTGTTGAAGTTTGGTTGAAAGCTACTTTTGAATATTTTTAATGAAAGGTGCTGGCATCTCTGTCTGGCGGGAAATGGAGAGAATGAGAGTTTAACCTTTTCGCCCACCGGCCGACCTCGCGATATGAATTAATCTCCATTATTTCTGTTTGCCAGTCATAGCGAGACCTTGTTGGGATTTATAATTGAATTAAATGCTTTCCAGAAGTGAAACAACTCTGGCTTTCAACGTTCTTCCAAGAATCTGTCTTCCATTTGAATGTTTTAAAATGGTGTGCGTAATGTACTAATAAAACTAAACGATTCGTAACATTGAAAGGGTGCAAAATTTAGCGTCATCATTCGGCTGGATTCCTTTCAAATCTGAACTCCAGAGGCGCTAGTCTCTCATCCATGCAAAGGTTTTCCATCTGTCAAATCTTTTGGAGGTTATATAAAAAAAGCACACACATTCCACGCTGTAAAAAGGTTGTTTTAATGCGAAGTAAAATAATACTTCTACTGAATTGGTTGAATCTGAGAAATAATTCAAAGAGCTTTTACCTTTTCGCTGGTATTTTCTGTTGTTGTTTTTTTACCTTTTCCATAGACAGCAGGCTCAATTTTTTCTTGGGTTAAATAAAAACAAAATGAAATGTTTCAGCGGAAACCTTGTAGAGCTCTTGAAAAATTAAATATGGAAAATAAACACGGTTTTATTCTACAGAGAGATAATTTAATGTTTAAATTTTTGAATGTTTTTATATCTTTGCAACTTAGATTACAGGTTACAGGACCTCATTATCATTTAAAATGAAAAAATAACTGTATGAAATATTTATTTGAGGTAAAAAGTTAAATTAACATTTAAGATTTTAATTTAAGAATGCATGCCTTCAAGCAGATACGTGCGTGTTCGCGTTCACACATTCTGCATGTGTACTTAGAAAATAAAATAAACACAAATACATCTGCTACTCTTGCCTTTTTCTTCCGAAACAGGTAAATATTGGCCACTTCTCAGCCACATCCTACCATATTAATAAAGCAACAAAAATAATACTTTAAAATAAACAGTAAATGAAAAAAAATGATGGATAAACACTACAACTTTGTAGCTTTTTTTTATAGCTACCCGGCCATCTGACATAACAGTTTTTTTGTCTTTGAAATTTTTAGAAGTTGGAAAGAAAATGTAGCATATAAATTGAAAATGAGGAAGTAAAAAAACTAACACGATGTTAAGTATATTATACCAGAAAGGTTTTTTCCTTCAAAATTTATAAGCTCGATAATGATGGCAATAAAGCTCTCTCAGCAAATTCCAGCAGTGACGTCACGCCCGCCATTCCTCGACACCAAGGAAAACAGAAGTCAGCACATTTAGAGGGACTTCTATAGGGTTGTTTGTTGGAAGCTCTAGGCGAAGAAACAATCATTATTTTGACACGTTAGTTCCGGTAACGCGAGTGTAAAGTTTTAGTTGTTAACTCAATTTAAACGTTTACAAAAGATACATGGAAATTGAAACACTAAATAGAGGCGCTTTTATAGCCAACTACAAAATTTTATGATGTTGGATAATAGTATGTGACTGTTTGGAATGGTGAATTTAAATGTAATGAATTTATTACTTTTAGAAAAATCTTTGCAAATTTTCTCTAACTTTTTTAGCAATACTTTAACGTAAAACGGCTTTTAAAACTTGCATTTACAAAAAAAAAACCGTTACTTGTAGGTTAGTACGAGTCCAGCAAAAGTTGCAGGGTTTTATTGATTTGAGGTTAGGATTTTAATTTGTAAGTACACATGCAGCATTTGTAAGCGTGAATTTGCGCATGTCTGTTTGTGGGCATGCATTAAGTATGAATTTGAAATGTTAATATATCTTTGCAAATTAGATTATTATTATTAAACAAAATTTCTTGACCTGAAGGTATAGTTTCCCTTTTTTACAGAAACACCGTCTCGTAGTCATCCGTAGAGGCATCTCAAGCTAAGGTATCTAAAGAATACTTAAAGTATTTGGAGATATCTGAAGTATTCGTAGAGTGACCAAAGTATCTTTAAGGCTTGTTCGCACAAGGCCACTATTTTAGTCGAGTACCGAGTAATTTAGTGGTGGGCGGGGCCACAGAGTATGTAAGTTTATAGAGAGCGGTCTTAAAACAAACAAAATGGAACCAAGTAGTATTAAGTATTGGCTAGACACGTAGGGTAGTTACTGGCGCTATCCATCGTTTCATATAAAAATAATACTACTTGGTTACATTTTTTTGTTCTAAGACCGCTCTCTATAAACCTACATACTCTGTGGCCCCGCCCACCACTAAATTACTCGGTACTCGACTAAAATAGTGGCCTTGTGCGAACAAGCCTTTAGCGATGTTTAACGGTTGCCATTCTAGGAATATAAATCTAAATTATCCGTAGCGACTGTTCTAAGTATGTGTAGCGATCGTAGAAGTATTCGTGGTACAGTAAAGGTGTTTGTAGCGATCCTTACGGTAGCTTGAGTAGCCGTAGTGTAAAAATAGTGTTCCAAGCGATCTGTGAACATATCTGTAGCATCACTGAGGTGATCGTAGAGATCCGTAGATGTAGTCATAGCGTAGCTGAAAAGTGTGCGTAGCACTGGACAAGATCCGTGTTGATCGATTTAAGTTTTGCAGGTAAATCTTACTCTCCGTAGCACTTCGTAGACGTATCTAGAGAAAGTGCTAAGATGAATGTTTAAAATATCCAGAGCGATTTGTTGAGGTTTTTGGATCATTTTTAATGTATTCGTGGCATATTTATAATATTCATTACTTTTCTAACCGAGGCAAGTACTCTCAGTTTTATAGAAAAATTGACAGGAAGTGAGTGATTTAGTTTTCGTGCTTTTTTTTATGTCGATGTTTTAAATTAGGGTGAAGGGCGATTCCATTCTAACAAAGGTATCCAAATAATGAATAAATATCCGGAACTTTTTCTAGATTTCTAAAATAGGTTAAATTCCGTAGTAGTATGTATAGAATAGATTAAGTAACCGTGGTATAATTAAATATCTGTAGCACTTCGTAGAGGTATTCTTGGGGCATTAAAAGGATCCGTTGCTGTTTTTTGCTTTATTTAAGTATCTGTTGCAATCCGTAGAGATAATCATAGCACAATAAAGAGTCTTAGTAGCATATTTAAAATATTCATAGCGATTTGAAGAGGAATCCTTTAGACAGATAATGTATCTGTAGCTATTTATAGCGTAGGGAAAGTATTTGTTGCTGTTTGTTGCCTTATTTAAGTATCTGTTGCAAAACGTAGAGTTAATCATTGAACAAGAAGGAGTATCCGTAGCATTCTAAATACATCCTTAACGCTTCGTGGAGAAATCCTTTGACAGTTAGTGTATCTGTACCGATTTTAGCGTAGATTAAATATTCGCTGCTATTTCTAGCATTATTTAAGAATCTGTTGCAATCCGTAGAGGTAATCATAACACAATAGAGAGTAATCGTAGCATACTTACCATATCTTTAGCGCTTCGCAGAGGAATCCTTTGGACAGTTAATGTATCTGTAGCTATTTCTAGCGTAGCTTAAGTATCCGTAGCATATTTAAAGTATCCGTCGCACTTCGTAGAGGTATCCACGGAACAGCTGAAGTATCCGTAGCACAGTATGAAAGTGTCCATTGGGGTTCGTAGCACGGGTTAGGTATCAGGGTCTCGTGCAGCGTAGCGGGGATCTGTTGGCGCGTAGCCAGGTCAATTTCAACAGGCGCCTCGTAGAGCTTTGTAGAGCTTCATATCATGCTACGCCAGAACACCTCTTCTGCACGCTAATGCTTTGTGAAAGCTAGCGAAGCGACAAAGTTGAAAAATAAATAGAGAACGTATATATATATAGACCTACACCACTGAATTATATTGCAATTTTTTGGAAGTCTCTTTTATCTTAAAAATCTCATTGCGACTTTGTATGGAGTCCAGCATTTCATTGATTGATTTATTTAAAGAGATTCGACAAAAAATCCATGTACAATAAAATTGTGACAGCGCAAGACTGGGTTGCCATTGAAAAGGCACTATGGTATATTTTGTTATTGGTTTGTGCTAAATCAATCGTGACCTTTTCTATATAATCGGTCATCGGGAATTTAATATCCTATTTATGGTATAGTTAGTAAAACAGGATTTAAGTTTATTAATTTTCTAAAGTTTATATTATTTAATAAAAATTGTACAAATACCTATACCAAAATCCCAAAAAAAATGTCCTTACAAAGAAGTCACAGTGTATTGCTGTCTAAGCGCACTAATGCAATTTTCGTGTCAAAAGACTCGAGGCGTTCAGAACAGTCCTTCTCCCGGCTCACACGAAATGGTCGCCTGGAATTTGAAAAGGATGCGTTACTGTGCAGGATGTGTTGCCCGGAGCTGTGAGAGGCGACGCTGTTAGTGCTAGTTGTGACAAGAATCTGATGCAAGGACAAAAAAACGACGGCTTTGTGGACGCAGTAAGGAGATGTAGTTGCTAGAAGCTCTCTTTTTGCAACTTGAAAATGTGAAGAACTTCTTACACAGATCCGATTTCAAGAACAACGTAAAAATTTAAGTGGTTTTTGCAAATTTTATGTAGCATTTTTAATAACTTTATATAAAAGCAAATATTATTATATTTTGTATTGTTTGTGTATTAACACTGTGAAAATTCATACTGTTATAGTTTAAAATTTTTTGAGGAATTCAAAAACACTGTTTATTTTCACATGAATATATTTAAAAAAGATACCTGATGATGACCTTCTAGGTCGAAAACGTTAGTAACTTACTCTAAAGATTGTAATCTTTTTTAAATATATTCATGTGAAAATAAACAGTGTTTTTGAATTCCTCAAAAAATTTTAAACTATAGCAAATATTATTGATTAAGGTCGTCTGATTGAGTAATGATCGACCGGACTATCGAACGGATATCAAGTGCTACCTAACTAACACCTCTGTAACAGTTAAATAATTGTCATAGACATTTTATGTCCATGTATATATTGTTATTTTTATTCTTTGATTTTAAAAAATGTAATTTGTCATGTATGTTCCTTGACTTATAGGTTGTTATGCGGCTGACCACCCATAATATAAAAATTGGTTCACTTTGCCAATGTCACCCCTGTTTCAGGGAAGGACGGCAAGAGTTGCAAGGCTTATGTTCATTTGAGATTGGGTTTTTATATTGTAGGTCCACATGCGGCATGTGTTAGCGCGAAATTATACATATCTGCTTGTGGGAATGCATTTAGTATAAATCTTAAATGATATATATCTTTGCAGCTTAGATTAGATTAGATTAGATAGACATACAAATTACATGCAATCTTTAGATTTTTTCGTACAGGATTACTGAAAAAAATAACCAAGAAGCGCTGCAGTATTTTTGCGATTCAATAGCTTCTTGTTACCAGGGAAATTTTACTGTGAAGTACGTATCAACTTAAGTGGTTGGGAATTAGACTTTTGGACTAAGCAGACTCACAAATGGAATGGTTCCAAAATTTATTAAGCTTCTTAAAAGGCACTGTATTGTAAGAGACTAAAACAGTTAATGGTTTTGAACGTTTGCCAATTTTAAACTAAAACAGTCATAATTTGTAGCCAGCTTAGTTATAATAATAGATTTCCTTGACTTATAGGTTGGTATGAGGCTGACCACCCATACTGTAAAAAATGTTTCACTTTGCCAATGTCACCCCTGTTTCAGGGAATGTCGGCAAGAGTTGCAGGGCTTATGTTCATTTGAGGCTTGGATTTTATTTGTAAGTACACAATCAGCATTTGTAAGCGCGAACTACACGTGTTTGTTTGTGGGCATACATCTGAGAGCTTTGAATGAATATATCCTTGCAACTAAGATTAAAGATTATAGATACCTAAACCATTTGAAACTTATATCTATGAAAGATTTTGGATTATATTTTTTAAAAGATTTTTTTTTTTTTTTTTGCAGGATGCTCCCCAATTTTTAAAAGTCTTGGGGGTCTATGTCACCCTTGAAGGGTGCCACAGATGTGTTGCTTGAGTTCTTGCTTCTATCGTGAGGCGCTGCAAGGAAGTGGTGATTGATGTTGGTTTTGAATAAAACCGGATTAAATTGGGAAGGGAACACAGATACTGGTAGACCATTCCAAAAACGGGCAGCTTGGCAAAGGAATGAGTCATGAAAACGCCAAGTTCTCATCGTTTTGAGATCGACTGCAAAGGGATGAATAAGAGTCGTACTACGAGTTTCCCTTTCTGAAATGCTTTCTGATCTACAAACAAAATAAATCCTTGATGCCTTTTGTTGTCTATTGATTTGTTTATTTATATTACTTTTTTGTAAAAATTACAAACGCTTTTTGTCCTGAAACCATCATCAGGTAGGTACACAAAATTTTGCCATTTTAAACGAAAAGTTAAATTATGTATCTACCGTTATAATAATAATAATATTAGGATGATTTATTTGGTGAACGCTGTTTTTGTGTGGATCACACCTTAAGAGCCCGTTACATTACATCTGTTCAAAGACAGAATAAAATGTGAGAAACTTTGATGTCTTGAATAACTTTCATCACAATTCAAAGCTCTGTTGTACCTTTTGAATAAATCTTACCTTTTTGCATAGATCCAGATAATTAAACCTGACCGAGAAAAGCTCTACGTTTTGAATAATCACGCATTTTGAATGCGAGGAGAACTTCTGGTATTGTAGCAGCTTGTTTATGATCGCTCTAATTAGGCGCTGAACGCAACTAAGCTACACATACACTGCAACTTCTTACCGCATTATCCCTGAAAGGTTTCGCATGTGGCGAGTTGAACCTTTTTATTTTTATAGGCCTTACGTCAACCACTTCAGTTGAAGTGAAGGTTTCCCAGCACCCTTTGCAACCAATAACAAATTAGGTATTATTTCTTGCAACGCGCTTGTGTGATATCACAAATTTACTGACGTTTTCAAATGTGTAGAAGACTTCTTTGTTTTCTTCTTGACCATAGTTTTTCCTTAAGGATAAAAGAAAGACAGCTCACGTAATCGAAAACAAAGCTGTTTTTCTTTTATCCTTAATGAAGAACGATTACAAAGTTAATGCCTCTACAATCAATAAAATAGTTTTTCTAATTATTGATAAGCCGGTAGTTTCTTTTTTTAACGTTGAACAATGGAGAGGGTTTATGTTCATTAGAGGTTTGGGTAATTATTTAGTACACTTGCATCATGTGAAAGTGCGAATTTGCTCATGCAGATACTAGTTGCAACTCTTGTCGGTCTTTCCTGAAACGGCTTTGTGACTTTTTTTCAGTAAAAACTTGGAATCTTTATGGGGGAAAAAAATGAGGACAATATCAGGCAAAAAAAATAAATTACCTACATGTTCTTTCACGCTTTAAAAATTCCACAAATTTATGACGTCATAGTCTCTAATTTACTTTTTTACAATGTGGGGACAGGCGTCTCACACCAACATAAAAAATACACCTACAACACCCTAGTATAAGAGTCAACGTTTAAATCCATCCGTAGTGTTTACTGAAAGTGTATGGAATGTTTGGCTCTGTTTTATTTAACGTATATTTTTTGGTGAACGTTATGATTGAGTCTAAACGCGATGTTTCAGACTTGGTGTGTAAAGCATTTTGCGACAACAGTATTTGGTTTACGCGTAAAACGTGATTTGAAGCGCGCCAATGGAAACCACGAAATCAACGCTTTTTGTGTACGTTTACTTTCTGTTTAGTTCTCACGTTGTACGAACATAAAGGCCTTCCGTTTCCCTTTTTGTTTTGTCATTTCATTACCCCATTACTTACATTTAATAAAAGTCAAACAAAACGCTACGCAGAACACTACTCTGAATGCTACGCCGAATTTTTACGTCGAACGCTACGCTGAACGCTACGTTGAACGCTACGCCAAACACTACTCAGAACGCTTCGCCGAATTTTACACCTAACGCTACGCCGAACGCTACGCCAAACCCTACTCTGAACACTTCGCCGAATTTTATGTCGAACGCTAAGTTGAACGCTACGCCTAACGCTACGCCTAACGCTACGCCGAACGCTACGCCAAACACTACTCTGAACACTTCGCCGAATTTTATGTCGAACGCTAAGTTGAACGCTACGCCGAACGCTACGCCAAACACTACTTTGAACACTTCGCCGAATTTTATGTCGAACGCTACGCCGAAGGCTACGCTGAACGCTACGTTGAACGCTACGCCAAATATTACGTCAAATGCTACGCCAAACGCCACTTAGCTACACGTATAGTGTAACTTCTCGCCACGTTTTCCTCGAAGGGGTCACATGTGGCGAGTGGAACCTATTTATTTGTATAGATAAGGAGGCCGGCTGCGAAAATCTTTTCCATTAAAGTGGGGGTTTCGAGAAGTCGGGAGCTAGGTAGCCGGTTCTAATTTCTTGTAAAGGCTGAGTAATCCCCGCCGGTATTTTATTTTGAGTTGGAAATAAATACCAAGACGGATAAACATTTCTGACACCCTCGGTGGGATGGCTCGCGACGCTTAACATGCTTGTTCTCAAGTTACCACGTATTCACTTATTATTGATTATTAAGGGCATTAGAAACAAAAATACAAGAGTCCCATAGATAGTGTATATGTCACTAGTCCATAAGACACTAGTCTATAAGACACAGTGTCCCATAGATAGTCTATAAGACACTAGTCTATAGGACACAGTATCGAATAAATAGTCTATAGGACACTAGTCCATAGAACACTAGTCTATAAGACACAGTGTCCCATATTATATAGTCTATAGGACACTTGCCTTTTTGTTTCTAATGCCCTCATATATTTTCGTAAGGGAAAATGCACCTTTGAAGGTACAGACCACCTTGAGCGGAATTTCAGTGGGAAACAGTTCCAGTTTGTTCGCGGCAGAGTAAGCACACACTGGCAGATCGTTGGCAACTGAGACTCGCATCATTTCTCTGTCAACCGCACTCCGGAAGACTTCCTGCTCTCTTTGTGTCATTAGTTTTCTGTCAGTTTGTGTGCATCCTCATCCCTCCCCATCCCTCCCCATCCCGCCCCAACTCCTACTCCCACTTCTCAAAAGCGCAAACTAACAACTTCTGCTGACTTACAAGTTTTCTACTGTCTCATAAGTCGTTAACACTCGTTCAGACGGAGGCAGTGATATTAATTTGTGGTTTGATGTCCGAAGGCATAGACAAGACTCACCATGGCCCATAATAGATTTGTTCAATTTTGAAATCCATTTGATAACACGATATTGAATAATCTGATATCCTTTTTTAAAAAATAGATTCGTGGAAAGTAATGCAATTCACCAACTTATTTTGCCTGGCCAGTTGTCTTCATGCGAAAGCATAAGCTTGTGTTCATGCAATGGCATCTGTTGAACCAGGTGCGAAGTTATGGTCATGTGGGCTAGACGCAGATTCGAACCAACGTTATTCTGTTCCAAATACGCTAGTCGAACATGCGCCTCTACCCCCTCGGCCATAACATCACATAAAAATAATATTCTTGTTCATCCAAAGCCTTTCTCAGTTCACTCCTGGACGTACACCTCGTCTAATCTTCTCCACGCCTCTCCAACGGTAGCTGTGCTCAGCCATCGATATAATCAAATTGTTTTTTTTTTTTTTTTTTTAAGGAATCCTGTGCGGGAGGCTCCCCAATTCTTGAGAGTCTTGGGGGTCTATGTCACCCTGGAAGGGTGCCGCAGAGGTGTTGCTTGAGTTCTTGGTTCTGTCGTGAGGCGCTGCAAGGAAGTGGTGATTGATGTTGGTTTTGAATAAAACCGGATTAAATTGAGAAGGGAACACAGATACTGGTAGACTATTCCATAAACGGGCAGTTTGGCAAAGGAATGAGTCATGAAAACGCCAAGTTCTCATAGTTTTGAGATCGACTGCAAAGGGATGAATGAGAGTCGTACTACGAGTTTCCCTTTCTGAAAAGCGAGGGGGAGGGATTAATGAATGGAGCTCTTTAGAACAAGCTCCGTGGTAATATCGATAAAAAAGACTGAGCATTCCAACTTTTCTTCTGTGCTGGAGCGGCTGCAGATCGGATGTCAGAGAAGGATCATTGATCAACATTGGTTATAAGAAATATGAGATAACATAAATGTTTACTTAAAAAAAGTAGTATTTGGGATTAGTAGAGGGCTAAAAAATACGTCTATTTTTTTCTGTGTAGAAATAATAACTGAAAACGAAACGATGTGAACTTAATTCACGACACGGTCGTACGTAAATAGAAATTTACTCGTCCCGGAAGCGTGGTACCACCACCAATGATTTCATTACCTAATGACATTTAAATCGATATCTAATCTAATCTAATCTAATCTAATCTAATCTAATCTAAGCTGCAAAGATATATATCATTTAAGATTTATATTAAATGCATTCCCACAAGCAGACATGTATAATTTCGCGCTAACACATGCCGCATGTGGGCCTACAATATAAAAACCCAATCTAAAATGAACATAAGCCTTGCAACTCTTGCCGTCTTCCCTGAAACAGGGGTGACATTGGCAAAGTGAACCTTTTTTTTTACAGTATGGGTGGTCAGCCGCATACCAACCTATAAGTCAAGGATCGTTATTTCTTTCAACTTATCATGGCACCTTACTTAAATAAAAAAAATAAGTTAGGCTGATTTATTTTGTGAGAACTGTTTTTGTGTGTATCACACCTCAAGAGCCCTCTGCAAGCTTGGTCGTCGCTGAAGAAAGCGCCAATTCTCAAGCAAGACCTAGCTACTGTAAGGCTGGATGGACCTTTTGATGACCGGTCTTTGGTAAAAGTTTATGAATTTTCAACCCAGCGAAGAGCAAATTTGAATACATAAATGGTATATTTTTTGTGTTTCGCCGGGGTTCAAACTCACAACCTTCCATTTACGAGTCCGAAGTGCTACCACTGGACTACGGACCGGTCAAACTTACTTACCTTTGGTTTTTGTCTCTTTTTACGATAAAGTTCCCTGACAGCATTTTGGCAGTACCTATTCTGATCTCATCTATTTTTCTGAGACTACTATCCTGTCTGCACTGGTTCCGTCTGAATGATCACTTTTCTCTGCTTCTGTCTGCACTCTTCAGCAAGACAGGGTTTCAGTTGACGATGACGTCACGCTGAAGTTAAAATGGCGGCAGTTAAACGCGAGGAGGCTGAATCACGACCTGGAGGATGTCCAAGTGGCGGGAAGGAAAAGGCTTTTAAGGAAATCAGCGAAGTTTTGTTTTTTAATTAACAGATGTCAGCTACGTTACCTGAGTTGAAATGTGAGTTAGGTCCGCTTAGTTAAAGTGCGGATTTGTTGGATATGAAACTTTTAAAAGGTCTGATGGAGAAATATTTCCATGAAAAGTTTATTTTACATTCATAAGAAGTTTTCTTACTGTACTCTGTCCTGACATTACCAAAGATTGGTCACAAAAGTTCCATCCAGCCTTACAGTAACTGTGTCTTGCTTGAGAATTGGCGCTTTGTAGCGACGACCAAGCTCGTAAAATGTCCGGTTGATAGCTCAGTTGGTGGAATGTTTGTTAGAAAGAGAGCAAGGGTTCGATTCCCACCGAGAGTGTCAGAAATGACTTTCCGTGTCGTTGTCTCTTTCAAACCCAAAATAAATACCGGAAAGGTGTACTCAGCCGTCACAAGAAATGAGAACCAGCATTTCCGGGAGCTGGAAAATCCCCACTTCAACTGAAGTGCTTGGTGTGAGGCCGGTCTCCATACCTGTAAAAATAAAAAGGTTTCACTCGCTACATGTGAAACCCTTTGGGAAGAACGCAGCAAGAAGTTACACTACATATGTCGCTTAGTTGCGTTGCCTCGTTTTTACTTTAAAGCATTATCATGTATGGATAAATCAAAGTTTGCAATCTCGCGCCTGTTTGTGCATGCTCGTTGTTTTACACGGTTTCATGTTAGAACGGCACAGTGACAAAACGACACATGACAAGACGACACATGACAAAACGACACATGACATAACGACACAACACAGAAAACACCATAAACGGCTTGACAAAAAAGTGAGACATGTGAAACATAAAAAACGGAACTCATGCACATATTATATGGTAGTACATCTTATAAAAAAAAAAACCGGGAGTCTAATAATACGGCGTGTGGAAGAATAAATGTTTTTTTTTTTTGACGTTTTGTCATGTGATGTTCTGTCATGCAGGGGCGTGCATCCCATACAGACACATGCGCCTAAAAGGCAGGCAATACTATATATGGTAAAAAAACATATTTAAGCTTGAACTTAAAATTCAAAATTTATGTTCGATTGGAGCCATCGTTAGCATTTCGTCAATTCGAAATGAGTTATTTTAAAGGAATGGGAGAAAATATGTATTCTGAAATTTATTTGCCTATACACTATGCACGCGCCTGCTATCATGTCCCGTTCGGTCATGTGCCGTTCTGTCTTGTGCCTTTTTGTCATGTGTCGTTCTATCATGTGTCGTTCTGTCATGTGTCGTTTTGTCACTGTGCTGTTCTAACCTATCACCGTTTTACGATTGGCTGTGCGGGTTGCATGCCCTGCAGGCGCCGGCACTCGGGGAACTTCTCAGTATCGATCTAACAGCTCTCCTCTCCACAGAAACAACCTCCTCCACTGCAGCAGAGAGCGGCATAATGCTCAGCTAATGAAGGCTTTGCACTCTAATGGGCTTTCATGCTATTATGAGCGCTTGTTTAAGCGATTAAAAAAAACAATAAAATTGTTTCGTATTCGTTTTTTTTGTTGTTCTGAAAAGGATTCCTTGACTAATAGGTGTAGAGCAAGGGTTCGGATCTCAAGGTTTACTCAGCCTTCACAATAAATGAGAACCAGCCCCCCCGGGAGCTGGGAAACCCCCACTTCAACTGAAAGTGGTTGGTGTGAAGCCGGCCCCTTACCCGTAAAAATAAATAGTTCTCGAATCGCCACATACGACCCCTTTTCTGGGATGACGCAGGCAAGAAGTTACACTATACGTGTAGCTTAGTTGCGTTTGCGTTTATAGATTGGAGTGAGGGTGACCGCCCATACTTTAAAAAAATGTTTCACGTTACCAATGCTTCCACTGTTTCAGGGAAGGTTGGCAAGAGTTGCAGAGCTTATGCTCATTTGATATTGTGTTTTTATATTGTAAGGCACATTCGGCGTGTTAAAGCGCGAGCTTCTCTGTCTGCTTATGGAATTACATTGAATATGAATCTTACATGTAATATACATTTGCAATTTCTTTTGTTCTTGTTTATAGTTCTTGTGTTCTTTCGGGTTTCACCATGGTCTATTTGCGCTGAAACATTATGATGATTATTATATTCCGAAAGCATTGAAATAGTCAGCACATTTCAACAAGATTTTCTTGCCTCTTAGAAGTGTTCGCTCCTGTCATATCATGCTTTACTTAAAGCTGTTGCTA
>CATOGX010000002.1:0-110000 GCA_951799405.1 Agapetus fuscipes | reverse complement strand
TTAAATTCATTTCAGAGTCCGTGAAGCGCCTCTCGCGACATCCTCTCCCAGTCATCATGAAATCAAAGTCAGAGTCTTCGTTGGATGATGACTTTTTTGAGTCGCTGTCCGCACTAGTCAAGGACTGTGTTTCACTGAACCTACGCACCTTCCTGTTGTCTGTTTTGTACAAATTTGGAAACGAATCCATCGCGGCCTTTTTATTAGCACAAAATTAATCGGATGTTTATCGTGTAGGTATTAAATTTGATACATCGAACCGAGTGTGCTTTATTTCACCGAAAAAGAACACCATCACCAGATAGGTTTAAAATCGCGACTGCGTATATTTAATTTGGACCATAAGTCGTATTATGCATATTTTTTTTTATTATTGTTGTATCAGTGAATGCAGAAGAAATGGACGGGAGCAGAAGGGAGAGGAAGAGCATACAGAGATAATTTGGTCACCAGATTAAATATGCCAAGATAATTCTACATTTTTTTTTTACATCTATACTTTGTAAATATTTTAACAACTTTTGACCATTTTTTTTACAATTACAATAACTACACAGTTCATTTTTTTATTTTCTTCGGATATTAGACGAACCGCGATAAGATAACTCACATTATTCTCGACGTTTCGTTAGCCACGTAGCCAACGCTTTCAGTAGACACCCTCTCCGCATGACGACTATAGATAGAACACTTCATGTGATATTATGAACAGTATCCTCAGTAGTCGTGCAGAGAGGGTGTTTCCTGAAGATGTGACTAAATCGCTAACACAACATCAACAATAATGCAAGCTCTCTTTAAACGGTTTGTCTAATATCCATAATCTTAGGTTAATATTTTGTCCATCCATACTGTAAAAAATGGTTCACTTTGCCAATGTCACCCCTGTTTCAGGGAAGGCCAGCAAGAGTTGCAGGGTGTACGTTCATTTGAGGTTTGGATTTTAATTTGTAAATACATTCAGCATTTGTAAGAGCGAACTTACACGTGTCGGTTTGGGCATGTATATGAGTTTTGAATGTAAATATATCTTTGCAACTTAGATTATACAGGCTACAGTTTTAAAACAGGTTTCAACAGTTTTTATGACAAATATGGAAATTACACTGAGTTAAGTTATTTTTATACAAAATGAAATCATAAAAAAACAAAATTTTAGTGTGCCTGAATGCCGGAAAAGTATAAAGGGTTATTGGTTTTGTAAAAATAGTTAAATTATTGTATAACTTGTAAAAAACATTGAAAGTACTGAATTTATGTTATTTTCTACAAAATTAAAGCGTAAAAAAAAAAAAAGAAACGGAGACTAGCGAAAATAGAGTTTTATTACTTTTTGGTTCTATGGAAGCGACTAAACAGGATTGAAACAATGTTATTCAATATTTTCAGGGATATAATAGGGTATTTGCACTTTTTTATTTTATTTCATAAAATGGTAGGCTATATTTTTTTAAATGCATTTGCGTTTTTAAAAAAATTATATGTGCCTTAGTTTTTAAATTATAGTTCTTTAAAATTCGCGTATTTTCCATTTCCGCTAAAACAGGCCATTGCTTTATTCGGGTGGATATGACGTCAGATCTTTGGAGTTTAGGTGTCAAATGGCCCAGGTAGTCGGTTTGACAGCGACGTTTGTCGTCAAAATGACGACACACGTCCCTAACCGTTTACATTGCTTTTTTGGCGGGTTGTAAATTCTCCGCATTTTATTTTTGAAAATTATCAATGATATCTTTATTTTTACTACTTAAAAAATATATGGTTGTGATCCTTGAAATGTACTCTACACAACCATATTATTTTCAACCGTTTTCCCTACCACTGCAACTTCCCTATTAGACAGTGTAAATAATCCAGTTAACTTTTGGTTATATTTCTTAGAACTATTTCAATGTTGAAAACTCTCTAACAGACGGCAGAATACACTTTGCCTGAAGAAGTAGGAAGTGTGTTGAGAAATTTTATTCAATAAATCTATCTGTAAATCTCTCTACGGCCTTTGCTATATCTCCAGTCCCCTCTTCATGACGCCGAGTAATCTCCACCTGCTGCCGAGCATTCTCCTCCTGCCGCTCAAGTTTCGCCTTCCAGGTGTTCCTTCCACACTCTATCGCCTCCGCAAAACGGTCTATGCTTCTGCAGCTTCTAGAAAGTGGTGCTGCTCGCCAGTCCACGCCGTCTTGGCGTTACTTGAGGCACAGATTCAGGAGAAGACGGGCCACCAAGAAGAACTTCTGAAAAAAAAGTTTTATTTTATTTTTAATTGTGCACACTGGATTTGGATATGTGAGTGGGAAAAAAATGCTTGTTTCGGTCAATGATAAGAGCTCGTACCCACTCGTCAGGTGTCGGATCCGTATATTAATCAGAGGCTCCAGTGGCAGAACATTTCTGACAAAATCGGTTTCCGATAAGTGTGAATAGCTTCATACATAATGTTCTGCCACTGGAACCTCCGATTAATATATGGAACCGACGCCCGACAAGTGGGAACGAGCTCTTAGGTTTTTTTTTTTTAAGAAATCCTGTGCGGGAGACTCCCTAAATTCTAGAGACTCTAGGGGTCTATGACACTTGTTGTAGTGCCGCAGAGGTGTACAAGCTTGGTCGTCGCTACAAAGCGCCAATACTAAAGCAAGACCCAGTTGCTGTAAGGCTGGATGGACCTTTTAGTGACCAGTCTTTGGTAAAGGCTTTATGATTTGTTTCAACTCAGCGAAGTGCATATTTGGAAATATGAATGGTTTATTTTTTGTGCTCCGCCGGGATCCAAATCCACAACCTTCCATTTACAAGTCCGAAGTGTTTCCACTGGACTACAGACCGGTCAAGGTATTAAATATTAATTGATACAAAAATAACCAGATGGAATTTAATGTAATCTAAGTTACAAAGATACAGATTTAATCACATTTCCCTAAAAAATATGAGGTCTTGAAATTAAAACCTATTTTTGGTGAGCCCAATACTTAAATTTGGAGAGGTTAGGGTTCGTGACAAATTGCGGGTGTATATAGAGAATCAAACGTTAAAAAAGTCCGCATATCTACAGTGGTCCAATATAGGATGTAACGCAAATATAATATACAAATTTAACAAGGAAGCAAGTATTCTGTGAGAGAAAGATAGTTTAATGTACTTACTGTTCCATGAATCCCACCATGATGAGGAACTGGCTCTCTGTCGTCCTCATGTTTGTTTAGGATCTATAAAAAAAACATAATTACTTTTTTTATTATACAAAAAAACAACAGCACATATTAATTACAAAGAAAGAATTTCATTTCACAAAGTACAAGGCTAATTATAGGTTTTCAGTTTTAAAAATTAGTAATATAAAATGCAAGAATAGCAACAAGAGTAAAAAGACAGCAAACAAAAATCAAATAAAAAGTGAATTTTACTTCAGCCGGAATATAAAAATATTCTCATCATCCCTTGACTTATAGATTGGTATAAGGCTGACCACCCATACTGTAAAATAATGGTTCACTTTGCCAATGTCATCTTGTCGCTGGCGCCAATGGCGACGCGCTGTATCACCAGAGCTCCGCGCTTTAAAATTAATTTAAATAATATCTGCAGGCGGACTATTGTTAATCCTGTGTTTCATTTTATTTTTTGAATTTCGAAGATCATTGTAATGTTTTAATTTTTAAATGAATTACGTGTTAGTTTTATTAAATAAAATAATATAGTGTCGAGTACCGAGTGACCAAAAGTTATTCCATTTTAAACTACCCACTGAACATAAAAATAATAATAAGTGACATTTTGTTTAAAATCAAATATAACAAATTACGATCGAAATTTACTCGATAAAGGAACTCTCTGCACTAAAAGACTCAACATATTTAATAAGTGATTCGACTCTTAAAAATATCCGTGAGAATAACTTGTGCAGAGGAATTAAACGAAGACCGAGAGGCAGACGAGGCGGCCGCAATGACCGCAGAAACCCGGGGACAGCTGCAGACAAGGAGGGGCCCGTGGAAGCTGACAATGTCCACCGCCCGGAATCGAAGGAAGTGTCAAATGGCCTCTGCGGAGGTGTCGAAGCTGACAATTCTGTCAGGAATGGAAGTGTGTGTAAAAGGAAGTATGTGAAACAAGAAGAATGGAAGTTTGCGACATGGAATGTTAGAGAATGGAATGACTGTAAAGAGAATGAAATTTCTGATATTATGGAAAAGAGAGGAATACAAGTGATGTGCGTGACTGAAATAAAAATGATCGGGGATGGAGAAAAGGTATTGAAGAATGAGGAGTATTTTATTTGGAGTGGAATTAAGGATGGATATAAGAGACAAGGCGTGGGAGTAATTTTGAGCGAACGGGCTAAAATATGTGTAAGTAATTATGAAAGAATATGTCCTAGGATTCTGTTGGTAAGAATGAGATTAGGACGTATGAAAATCCTACTGGTAGCTTGTTATGCTCCAGTAGAATCTGATAGCAGAGAAGAAAGAGATGAATTTTGGGAGAGTGTAAATAATGTACTAAGAATGAAAGAAGAGAATGAACGAATTATTCTATTAGGAGATATGAACGGATGGATTGGTATGAAACGAGATGATTGCGGAAAGGTTGTGGGACCGAGTGGTAGAGGAATGATCAATAATAATGGACGAAAGCTTGTCAACACATGTATAGAACACAGACTTTTTGCAACAAACACCTGGTTTAAACACCAAGACTTGCATCTCTATACATGGCAAAATAGGGCAGGCAATCGAACAATTATTGATTATATATGCGTGGATGAAAGAATGAGAGGATGTGTGAGAGATGCAAGAGTGTACCGTGGAGCTGAACTCAGCACAGACCACTATTTGCTATGCGCGAGAATAATGGTAGGGGATTGTAAAAAAGGAAAGAAAAAATTATTGTTAAGAATGAAAAGAATAAAAGTGGAAAATTTGAAAGATGACAAGGTGCAAGATGAATATCAAAGTGAGATTGCCAAAAGATTAAATACGGATGAACTACAAAAAATGAAAGATGAAGGATGTGTGGAAAAAGTGTGGCAAATGATGAAGAAAGAACTGACCGAATCTGCTAGAATGACATGCGGAGAAACAAATGTTGGTAAGAAAAAAGGTGATGCCTGGTGGAACGATGGAGTGAAAGAAGCAGTAGAGCAAAAGAAGGAAGCGTATAAGAAATGGTTGAAAGATAAAGGTAATTTGAATTTGGAAATGATGTATATAAGGGCAAAAATGAATACTAAAAAGCTTGTGTATGAAAGTAAGATGGAATTAGAGAAGAAAAATAATGAAAGGGCACAGCAGGACTTCCACACCAACAAAAAAATGTTCTGGAGTTGGGTTCGGAATAATAACGAAAGTGTGGGAGCAACAACTCCGGGCATAAAGAATGCGCAGGGAGTCTTGCTGTGGGATGAAGACGATGTATGTAACAGATGGAAAGAATACTTTGAAGAAATATTAGGACAGGGCGAAAGAAATTTATATGAATGTGACCCTACAAATGAAAGTAATGAGGATATTTTGAAAGAGGAAATAAAAGCAAGCATAAAAGAGCTGAAGAATGGAAAGGCTGCAAGTATGGATGGATTGAATGCCGAGATGTTAAAGGCAGGAGGAGAATGTGTGGTAGAGTGGATGTTTGAATTATGCAAGATGTGTATGAAAGACAGGGTAGTACCGATGGACTGGAGAAAGGCGGTCATTGTCCCTATTTACAAGGGTAAAGGGGACAAGAAAGACTGCCGTAACTTTAGGCCCATTAGTCTTCTTAGTATACCTGGGAAAGTCTTTTGCAAAATTGTCATAAAAAAAGTGAGAATGGCCACCGATCACAGGGTCTCTGATATTCAATCTGGTTTTATGTCAGGACGAGGTTGTGTGGACCAAATCTTTACTCTCAGACAGATTGTTGAAAAACATCTGGCTGTGGGGAGGGTGGTCTACGCAGCCTTCGTGGATCTCGAGAGGGCCTTTGACTCGGTGGACAGATGTATGTTGTGGAATGTTCTCAGGAAGTACGGTGTGAATGACAACCTTCTGAATGTGATACGTGCCATCTATGAAAATAGTTCGGCATGTGTAAGAGTGGATGGGAGATATAGTGACTGGTTTGATGTATATAAGGAGTGAGGCAAGGCTGCGTGATGAGTCCATGGTTGTTTAATATAATCATGGACAGTTGCATAAAAGAAGCTGGAATATCAGAGAGCGGAGTGAAAGTGGGTGAAACAAGAGTTGGAGTACTTCTTTATGCTGATGATGCTATAGTTTTAGCTGACTCGGCGGAGGAACTCCAAGCGATGTTAACCAAACTGAATGATGCATTTTGTAAAAATAGCTTGAAAGTGAATGCGAATAAGACAAAAATATTAGTTTTTGACAGGAATGAAGTATGTGAGGAACTTACAGTTAATTTGAATGGAAAAAAAGTTGAAGTAGTGAATGAGTTTGACTATTTAGGAAGCAAGTTTGAGGCGAATGGTAAGATGACGAAGGAATTAGAGAAGCGTGCCAGCAAAGGAAGATGCGTGATAGGAGCGTTTGGTAGAATAGCGAAGAATAAAAGGATACCAAAGAAAATGAAAATGGCGGTACACAATTGTATATTGTTGCCGACCCTGATGTATGGAAGCGAGTCATGGACGGTGAATGAAAGAGAAGTAAATAAGGTATGCACCGTAGAAATGGCTTATTTAAGAAGTATGACAGGAAAAACACTGAAAGATAGAGTGAGAAACGAATGGGTTCTGAATGAATGCGGAGTAAAAGAAAGCGTGAAAGTGAAAGTTCAAAGAAGTGTGATGCGATGGTTTGGACATATTGAAAGGATGAATGAAGACCGACTGACAAAAAGAGTGTATAAAGGGAATGTAATAGGTAAGCGTGGAAGGGGAAGACCTAGAAAAGAATGGATTGATCAGATAAGTGAGATTGCGAATGAATGGAATTTACAGAGTGGAAACAAGAGAAGAGCATGCATGAAAAGAGTGATGAAATTAGATGAGATGAAAGAAGTATGCAGGGACAGAGTCAAGTGGAGGCACTTATGTAGAGGTACTGGCCACCCCTAGA
The DNA here is from genome assembly GCA_951799405.1 of Agapetus fuscipes. Lineage (NCBI taxonomy): Eukaryota > Metazoa > Arthropoda > Insecta > Trichoptera > Glossosomatidae > Agapetus > Agapetus fuscipes. The sequence continues at coordinate 102,939 of CATOGX010000002.1, read as the reverse complement.
GGAATGGCGGCAGGATACAAGACAAGACCTGAATCAAATCATCTACACGCAGAGGAATGTTAGGTAATGTGTAAGAGCCGGCCGCACGAAACCTTACCTCATTTCTACCAGGCAGAGACTAGTAAGAGGTGATGCTCCACATTAATTACCTGCTTTGAGCACAAAAATAATATTCCAAACCTCGAGCGTTTTGGATGCGGCCATTTTTTTGTAAATTATAAAAAACGATCTTTTGAAGTTAGTTGTACCTATGAGCCATGGAAATAAAGTAAAAAAATATTATACTACATACATTACTTGTAATAAGAGGATAAACATACTACAAATTTGTATTTCCAACCCTTCTTGTTCAGGAGAAAGGGGGGTAAAATGTTATTTTTTACAATATATTTTATAAATCAAAAACAAAAAATAAAATATCATATTTTTATACGTCAAATATAAGAACATAAATTTTTATACAATAATGATATCTTACATATTCTTGCTATCTGCTATAGTTTCAGAGAAAATAAATTTTGAAGTGAAATATTTTCCCAAAAACCGTTACGGCGTTTTCCGTTTTTTGGTCAAAATCCGGTTTGAATTGTAAAAATATATAAAAAATATCATCCCCTAGATCTAAGGTCTTCAACCCGCGGCCCTCGGGCCGCATGTGGCCCGCCAGCTAATTTCTTGCGGCCCGCGGCCACGAGAGGCTAAAAAAATAAAATATTGCGCCCAGTGATATGCGATATATACCTACGAATACGAGTACTTTTTTTTTCGGAGTTCTCGGTGTTTTTTGTGTCATTTTGATTATTTGACAAGTTCGTCGTGGGTGTTTTTGATTTCTATGCAAAATATGTCGATCACAACTCGTTTCCTGAAATCCGAAAAAATGTCATGAAAATGATTTCATTGTTTGGGAGCACATATTATGTGTGTGAGCAGCTGTTTTCTCGTATGAAGTATGTGAAATCGACAACAAGGTCGAGAATTACAGATGCACATCTGGAAGGTAGTCTGCGGGTTGCAACCACAAAAATGAAAAAAAATATTGACAAACTTGTAAAAAATAAACAATGTCAAAAATCACATTAATTGACTTTAATTAACCAATAAAGATTGACTTTAATTAACCAATAAAGATTATTGAAATTTGAAATTACGAGTATGTACCTATGTCTTTTATTTTATTGATTAGGTGGTAAAGTGTCGTGAAAAGTTGTGGCCCTTCGGACGATGTGAAATCGATGTTTGGCCCTTGCACTAAAAAAGGTTGAAGACCCCTGCCCTAGATGATGAAATTGCCTGTAAAACTGTATGGGTATAAACTATTTTATCGTGAAAGGTTTGAACAGAATAGCGGTTAATCTTGTGGTAACATATTTAGCGTGATATTATGATGATAATATAAAATCATCATAATATTACGCATATACTCGTGCTAGATAGGTAGGTACTTATATACAACCATCAAAATACGTTACAAAAGTTAAACCGCTATAACATACAATCCTTTCACAATAAAATAGTAAATATTCATACAATTTTAAAGGAAATTTAATCTTCTAGGTGATGGTATTTTTTAAAAAAAAATTTAAATAAAATACTAAGGCGTTCAAACCGAATTTTGAACCAAAAACGGGAACTGCCGTAAAGTTTTTTGGAAAATGCTCTGAAACTACAGCAGATAGCAAGAATATGTAAGATATCATTATTGTATAAAAATTTATGTTTTTATATTTGACGTCAAAAAATATGACATTTTCTTTTTTGTTTTTGAGTTATAAAATATATTGTAACAAATAACATTTTACCCCCTTTTCTCCTGAACAAGAAGGGTTGGAAATACAAATTTGTAGTATGTTTATACTCTTATTACAAGTAATGTATGTAGTGACATATTTTTTTACTTTATTTCCATGGCCCATACAACTAACTTCAAAAGATTGTTTTTTATAATTTACAAAAAAATAGCCGCATTCAAAACGCTCCAGGTTTGGAATATTTTTTTTTATGCAAAAAGCAGGTAATTAATATGAAACATCACCTCTTACTAGTTTCTGCCTGGTAGTCGATGAGGTAGTTTGCACCATTTTTTGGGCCTCTTTGAAGAGGCCGCATCCAAAACGCTCCAGGATAGGAAAAGGCAGATCTGTGAAAAAATCATGTACTCGATGCAAACTACCAGCCTGACCATGTCTCTGCCTGGTAGTCGATGAGGTAAGGTTTCATACGTCTAGCTCTTAGACTATAAGGAATTTGACGTGAAATATCTGCGACAAAACGTTACAGCATTTGCAATGTCTTTTCACCAATACACATAGTGAAATTTACGTAGGAGACTCATGTAATGTTAATTGTACATAAGCAAGATCTTACAAAAAATACCCACTTACCGAACAAAAGTTAAAAAATAAAAACAAATATTTGTTTATAATATTGAATTTGAAATTTGTGTTAAAAAAAAAAATTAAGTATGAAAATAATTGGTATTGTTAAAAAAAAAGGTATTAATGACTGAATAATGTGTCAGAAACAGGTTTTTTTTTATTTTTATATTTTTGAAATTTATCCTTAAAATAAAACAAAATATGTGGCGCCGGCTGAGCATTATGATACATTATTTACTCATTGTAAAAAAAAAAAAAAAATTGGGAATAATTTTTTTTTATGAGAGGAAAGAGGTGTATTGTAACGAGATGAATTTGTTTGTTTGGTGGAATGGAACATTAGATTTGAATTTGAATAAAAAAAAGAAAAACAAAAGAATGCAGAAAGACAGAAAAAAAGCTTCCCTGGCGGGAGAGCCACAAGCATGTGAATTTTGGTTATATGTAATCAATATTGCTGTGGTAAATATAATTATATATATACATTGTGATTGTGGATAAACAAATTGTCCCTTTTGATGCTTTTTATACCTAAAAAACCAAGGCAACAGCAAAGTTTACCCAGCCTTTCAAATAAATGTCCCCTCAGGAGCTGGGAAACCCTCACTTCAACCAAAGTTGATGACGTAAGGCCGGCTCCTTTACCTGTTAAAATAAATTGGTTCCACTCCGGACCCATTCCGGAAGTTTTTTTAAAGATTTTAAAAGAAATTTTGGCATATGTAGGTAGGTACATTAAGTATTTAAATATAAATACATTTCAAACTCCCCAACAGCAAACAAATAAACTTATAGTTACAGAGGAAATGTGAAAGGAAAAAGAGGAAAAAGAGGAAAAGGAAGACCAAGAAAAGTATGGCTGGATCAGATTAGTGAAATTGGCAAAGAATGGAATATACAATAAAATAAGGAAATGTATGAAAAAGGTGATGGATATGGATGAACTGAAAGAGGTATGTTCTGGCTAACCTTTAAGTTTTTTTAAGTTGAGTTTAAGTTTTCACATTCACAGGGCTTTTTTGCAAGCGCAACATTTCAGGCTGATCACACAGTCCTTCAGGGCAATCTCTCCGCGTGTACTAACCACGCACACTGAGTCCGTAAAAGAGGGATTCAACCAATTAACATACTGTAACGAAATACACTGGTAGATGCTTATTGGTGTACGTGTGTTTTGAGAGAATGTTCTGGCCCAGACGATTGTAGTTGTAAGGTGTGTATGTAGGTAGAAAATGGACTCAAGAAATAAATATGTCCAGAATCGTCTATACAAGTGTGGTGGTGGATCTTTCTAGGGCCTGCTGGAATGGCCCCTAGGTTCCGCTATAAGAAGGGTGACAATCGGCTGGAAGTAGTTAGTCTTTCAAAGCACTCACACAGAGGAATATCTAGTTACTAGGGCGACCAATATGGTGTAAAATAACTGTAATCTGTACGAAATAAATAAGTGTGTTAAAATAAATCTGTTAAAATAAGTCTGTTAAAATTAATCTATTGTAAGAAAGTCTGTGTAAATAAACTGTATGGCTAACTTGTGTTGAACTTGTGTTTTAATTAAGGACCCTCGAAAAAACGTAACAAATGGTGTCGGTGTGAAGTTTAAAACCAAGTACCAAGTAAAAACTGTGCTTGAGACTATTGAAAAATATATCTGGACAAAAAAAAATATATCTGGACAAGAAAAACTGATGAATAAAACAAAAAAGTTTTAAATAAAACTGATTAAACTTGAATTAAAAACGATCGTGTGGTTACCCGCTAAAAATTTGATTGAAGTGTGCTGTGTGCATAGATAACGTGTTAATAATATTGTGTTAGTGTAAGTAAATAGTCATTAGCCGATCTGACGAAGCAAATGAAATAATCATTATCTAATATCATTATTTGAAATTTAAAAATATTTTTTTTGTAAAACAATTTGTTAAAAGTAAATTCTTCTTCCTCTACTAAAACAAAAAAATGGCAAAATTTGTGAATATAAAAGACTTAAAAGTGGTGGAATTGAAGGAGGAATTGGCTGAGAGGGATCTGGATTCTTCAGGACAGAAAACAACCCTGCAGGCGCGTTTGATGGAAGCCTTAGAAAACGCGGGCGAAAATCCTAGTGCGTTCGTTCTGCTGTTAGGAAGAAGAGCCCTGGAAGAGTTTAAAACAAAGATGGCTGTCAACTTCAAGAGCTTGAGGGAAGACCTGGCTGGCTGGAAGGAGGAGATGGCTAAAAAGATGACCAATCTGAAGGAAGAGCTGGAGGAGAAACCGACTGGCCTTGAAGAAACTGTTGCAAAAGGAACAGAACTCTTAAAAATGTCGGTGGACACCGATAGTGTAAAATTAAGTGATTATCAGGATGACAAAAAGCCCGATATGTCAACTGAGGATGAGTCGTCTCAGGAGTTGGGGAAGGGAGACCTGAAGGCCAAAAACAAAGGCCAGCTCAAGGCTGAGGACGCAGCTGACAGCAAAGATGACAAAGACGATGTTAAGTTGGCTGAAAACGGCAAGAGTGACTCGGCCGAGGTGAAGGCTGACAAGGATGCGAAGGAGGAGACGGACGCCAAGGAGGAGGAGGATGAGGACGCCAAGGACAAGAAGGGCAAGGCCAAGAAGGCCAACAGTGTGAAGAAGAAGCCCGCGCCCAAGAAGAAGGCGGAGGAGGACGATGAGGAGGAGATGGGAGGAAGAGGCCGTGGAGGAGGCGCCCAAGAAGAAGAAGGAGCCCGTGGAGCCGCCGGTGCTAGTGCCCGCGGGCCGGGGCATCCCCATCAGCCACATCCCCAACGTGGAGGTGGCCATCTCCAGGTTCAAGATGGAGGACCTCAAGTTCCTGCACAAGTTCCTGTACAATCAATTGTGCCGCACGAACCTCATCAAGCGCAACATAAAGAAGTTCAAGGGCTACGAGTTTGAGAAGGACACGCCTGAGCACAAAGCCAAGCTGGAGGAGGTGCAGAAGCTGGAGCCCAAGCAGCTGCGGATGCTGTGCGAGAAGCTGGACTTGGACAAGAGGGGCGCGCCCGCGGAGCTGGCCAGCAGGGTGATGGGCTTCCTGCTGCTGCCCAAGCCGGCCTCCCCGCACGCCAGGGGGCTGGTGAAGGAGAGGCCGGTGACTGACTGCGGCGAGGCCTTGGGAGGCAGGCCCAGAAGGTCCGCTGCTGCTATTGTCAAGAGAGGTTACTCTAACGATGAGTATGAAACAGATCCGGAAACCAAAGTGCGGGGACCCAAAGTCAGCAGTGATGATTTAGGGGATTCAGATGGCTCGTACAACCCGAGTGGCTCCGGACAGGAGGCGGACTCTGACTTTGACCCGTCAGTGGGGGAGGGGGGCGCTCCCTCCCGCAGGCGCCGCGCCCCCGCCCGCAGGGGCTCAGCCAAGCAGAGCAAGCGGAAGGGACGACCCAAGAAGGGCGCGGCAGGAAGCCACTCAGCGAGTCAGAGGACGAGAGCGAGAGTGAGAACTCCGCTTCCGAGCAGGAGAGCGGCTCCGATGACCAAGGATTCTGATCCTTCGACGCCGGCGAGCAAGCGGGGCCTAGGAGCGGTGGCCGCCCGGGGACGCAAAGCGGTGCCCCCAGCCAAGGAAAGGCGCCCATGCCGGCCGCCAAGAGGAAAGCACGCCCACCCACACCAGCCAGCAATGACGGGCAAAAGCCTAAGGGGAGAAATCCGTGGAATGTCATTTTTCCTGACCACTGGATGCAACCGTGGGTCAAACTGCCCGTACCTTCTTAAAGAAAAGACTGTTCCGGGGCGGAACAGCCTAAGGGGGGGATAATGTAACGAAATACACTGGTAGATGCTTATTGGTGTACGTGCGTTTTGAGAGAATGTTCTGGCCCAGACGATTGTAGTTGTAAGGTGTGTATGTAGGTAGAAAATGGACTCTTCAAGAAATAAATATGTCCAGAATCGTCTATACAAGTGTGGTGGTGGATCTTTCTAGGGCCTGCTGGAATGGCCCCTAGGTTCCGCTATAAGAAGGGTGACAATCGGCTGGAAGTAGTTAGTCTTTCAAAGCACTCACACAGAGGAATATCTAGTTACTAGGGCGACCAATATGGTGTAAAATAACTGTAATCTGTACGAAATAAATAAGTGTGTTAAAATAAATCTGTTAAAATAAGATTTTGTAGGGTTTGTGTATTCACACAGTGAAAATTCATTTTTTTTAAATAAAGCTATTTTTTATTTAACGTAGTTTATTTTCACAATAATATTTAATATCTCTTTAATAATAGAATGGCCCTATTGTAAATATTCAAATCCCTCTACCTTCCCCCTTGCTCATTGCTCCTCTGCGCAATCCGCCATAACCCAATCCCCCTTAATTTTGGTTTTATTCTTTGTCATTTTGTTGTTATTATTGTTATTTGTCTTTTTGTGTTGACTCAATAATTTTATTTGTGCTTTAAATATTTTATTTTATTTTATTTATTTTTTGACCCTCGGATGTTTGAATTAATTTATTGTAATTATTATATATTATTTTATGTTTTCTTTCTTTTAATTTTTGACTGTTGTATTTAATTTTAATTAAGTTCATATTTATTGTACCTATACCTACCTATTTATTTGAATTTATATAATTTTGATCTATGGTTTGTTCTTAATAATTTTAATTTTTTATACATCACTCTTGATAATGGCCTGAATATTGAAGGTCGAAAGTACTCGAGATATTAAATATTATTGTGAAAATAAACTACGTTAAATAAAAAATAGCTTTATTTCTGTTGAAATAAGTCTGTTAAAATTAATCTATTGTAAGAAAGTCTGTGTAAATAAACTGTATGGCTAACTTGTGTTAAACTTGTGTTTTAATTAAGGACCCTCGAAAAAACGTAACAATTCATATGTTTATTTTTTAGTTACACATAAAAGCATCGTTTTCGCGTGTGTCACACTTTAATGGCCCTATTTATCATGGATGAGGCATATTTGAAAGATGCGCTTGAAGTGCTCCTGTAAAAATGTCAGCAAATTCTGAATTCCTCACTACGTGTGACAATTTGTTCTACTCTATCGATCCCGCATTTCGAAAATGAATGCGTATTTGACGACGACGATGCATCTACCTTTTTTTTTTTTTTTTTTTTCTCATTGAGGGGAAAATCTTCAAAAGATTCCTGCCATTGTTTCCGCCGGCAGGATATGTGAGATTTTTACTCACTAAAAACCCCCCTCTGCATCTTGCCACACCCTGGAACTGCCGTCAAGTATGACATCGGGGTGTGGTGTGTCTTTACATGCACAGCATGTCTTCACATTTCAGTTGCGTCAATTGGCAAATCTACACTATCTACATTGTGTTAAGACTACTATCTACATTAACACTACTATCAACAGAGACTACATTTTGGCGGGTCGTGTTCATCCTTCGCCTTACGCGCTCGGCATCCTCCTTCTTTCTGATCACGCGAGAGGCAAAGGTATCCCAGGCCCGCCAGTTCTCTTCTGATTGGAGCATTGACGGTACTACCATGTCCAGGTCTAGTCGATCGACCACAATGGTTGCCATTAATGACCCCCTGTAGTCCACCCAGGCAGGACACGACAGTAGCGTGTGCTCCGCCTCATCATTTTCTGAGTCGCAGTGCCAGCATGCTGCAGTTGCTTCTTTTCCTATACGGTGTAGGAAAAAACCGAAACAACCGTGTCCACTAAGCATCTGCGTGAGCCGGTAGTTCAGGCAGCCATGCTTCCTCGAGTACCAAGGCTCGAGTTGGCTGACAAGCCTGTTCGTCCAGCGTCCTTTAGATGCCGAGTTCCAGCGATCCTGCCACTTTGACAGCGTCAGTTTCCTATGGTGCGGTCCCTTACCTGATTCATAGACTGCTTTGCGCTCAAACGCTAGCAGATCTATGGGTGGAGAAGAAGCCAGCACCAATGCCGCTTCTTCGGACATGGTGCGGTAGCCAGAGATCACTCTCAGCGCGCTTCTTCTCTGGACGGCAGCCATCTTCTTCCTGTACAGCTCTGTCTCAAGCGCCTGCGCCCAGATGGGTGCCCCATACAGAAGTGTGGAGTGGACCACCTCATGCAATAGTTTCCTCCTGCATGATTTTGGTCCACCCATGTTCGGCATGAGCCTCCCCAACTGTATCGCTGCTCCGCTTGCCTTTGCAGCCGCCAGCTCGATGTGTTCTCCGAAACGAAGACCACGATCGAGTTGGATTCCAAGGTAGCGTAGCGATTTAGCCAACGGCACTCAAGACTTCGGCCATCGAAGTAACTTTCAAGCATGGCCATCAAATAGTCTGGCACGCGGAAGCTCTCCCTCAGTTCTCTGAGGATTAATTCCCATCGCGCAGAGTTAAAAGCATTCCGGATGTCCAGCGCTATCACGACAACCCGTCGGTGGCTCTTCACCGTGCCCTGCCATGCTTGTCGGATGACGTTGACAATGTGTCCGACTGCGTCAATTGTGGATCTGCCCCGCCTGAAGCCGTACTGCTTGTCGGAGAGACCCCGCTCCGGATCCTTCAGAATTGGCTGAAGTCTCCCAAGCAGGAGTCGCTCAAGGAGCGGAACCCAACCCAGGTGCGGCAGGCCGCGGCCCCCTTGCAAGCGTGAAGGTCACGTACTGGGGATCGCTCTGCGTGTGCTCATCGAGCACACGCCAGTCTTTTACCCTTCCGATCATTCCTTCATCAGCAAAGGTTACGTCGATTACAGAACCCGTGGCGCCCCTGCAGAAAGTGAACTTCCCGCCTACATTTGCAGGAAGCAAATGCAGGCCCGAAGCCATCTCGCACAGAAGGGCGCCCCGTCTGTTTGTCATCGACGAGCCCCAGTCAGTTGCCCAAGCGTTGAAGTCACCAGCCAGCACAATGGGTAGTGTCGTGCTCCTCAAGTCTTCCTCCAGACCCCGAAGTTCCTCCTCGAACTGCTACAGCGGAACGTTCGGGGAATAGTAGCAGCTATATATTCTACAGCCTCTTACCTCAATCCATGTCCAACCACTGCCGCCGTTCAAGGGTCTCCCAGTGATGGCCGCGTGCTGTGATGGGAAGAAGATCGCCGTCCTTCTAGTCTCCTCCGAGTACCAACAACTTGTAGAGTTGCGATACTGTTCAGAGACCAGGACAACGTCAATCCCCTTCTCTCGTGCCACCTGAAACATTAGATCCTGGGCAGCTTGGCAATGGCCCAGGTTTATTTGCAGGAATTTAAGCATTTTGCGACTTTTAGGGCACACCTGAAAGCCCCGCACTTAGCGCTTCCGCACCAGTGCGCCGCCTCAAGGCCCGCCCTCGAACACTGGGCGCATCGCAGCGGAGCTTTGCAGTCCGCGGCCAAGTGCCCACACTCTCCGCACCTACGACAGATAGGGTACTTACCTACCTTACCTGTTTTCTTCCATTTATCTCCCACATTGCATCGAGCTGCAATGTGGGAGAATCCTAGGCAGAGGAAGCACTGCCTAATCTCAATCCTTGGCTGCAAACGGCAACGGAGAAGACCGACCTGGAGTCGACCCCGCTCCAGCGCCTCCGTGCTGGCCCTTGACCACGGAATCCTCGCCGTGCAGGTAAAGGTTCCCCGCGGTCCAGGCCTCATAGGACCAACCTCCACATCGGTGTCACCAACCATCCTGGCCAGTGATGCCTTGACATCAACGACCTCCACACCCTCGCAGAGGTCCCTTACAAAGACTGTGCGCTTAGGCGCCATTCTTTGCACCCTGAAATTGCTGCCGGCTGTGCCGACCAAAAGGCTCTCCAAGGCAGGTCCCCTGTGATCACCCCTGGCCAGCGTTATCTTTAGAGTGCCATTGGCGCCCTTGCGGATGCCATGAACCACCGGCAGCTCGTCCGTGAGCCCATTATCCCCCGTTATCCTACGCAGGACTCCGGCGTATGACAAAGGGGGGCAATCTTGTTTGAGAGGGGCTAGGACAACCGTCTCCGAGGGTTTTTTTTGAGTCCCCCGAGGACGGCCGCCGCCCCTATCGGGTTTTCTGCCTTCCGTCGGTTTTCGGTGGCTATCTTTTCCACGTTTCACCGTGATCCACCCGTTCTGTGGATCACATGGGGTAGTGACAGGTGGGTCGGCCTGCCTTTCCTTCTTCTTCTTCTTCACCCGTCTCTGCATCTACCTGACAGCACTAATCCCCACTGACCTGAGTGTCCACCCCCTCACATTCATCTCAACGGTGTAAAACATCTCTGCCAGATATGACAGAGCCATACCATTCGAGGATTTAAATCCATCAAACACACACACGGTAGACAATTCTCTCAGAAAATGAAGCAAACGTACTTCTTTCAATCGCGGATACATGCATCTCAGTTTGGGGACAAGGATTTTATAAACTTTTTAGTATGGAAAAAGTATGGAACTGGCATGAAACTTCAATAAGTATATAATATTTCACGGGAGTTACGATCACGTTACGATAACAAGGATTTGCATATCCGTATCATTAGTTCATTTTTGAAGATAACTATGAAGATAACCTACAATTTCCAAACGTCAACATGACACTGCATTGCACTGCATGACACTTGAGAGTGCGCAAGCGCAATCCGCTAAGAATGTGTGGGTGCCTATACGCATTAGTTGCGAAAAGCCTAACTTCACGATCATTCCTTTTGCGTTTAGGAATGGGAACACGCATCCGGGCCTGCTGATATATATCTAATCTAATCTAATCTAAGCTGCAAAGATATATATCACTTAAGATTCATACCAAATGCATTCCCACAAGCAGATATGTATAATTTCGCGCTAACACATGCCGCATGTGGGCCTACAATATAAAAACCCAATCTCAAATGAACATAAGCCTTGCAACTCTTGCCGTCCTTCCCTGAAACAGGGGTGACATTGGCAAAGTGAACCAATTTTTATATTATGGGTGGTCAGCCGCATAACAACCTATAAGTCAAGGAACATATATGACAAATTACATTTTTTTAAATCAAAGAATAAAAATTACAATATATACATGAACATAAAAAACTAAATCATAAAACCAATTTCACTTTAACAAACCCTAGCCGCCAACATCACAGATCAACCGCCATTTCTTTCTATCCTTGCATACTTCTTTCATTTCCTCCAGAGTCATAACCTTCTTCATACAAGCTCTTCTTTTATTATGACTCTGGATATTCCATTCATTCGCAATTTCGGATATTTGGTCCATCCATACCTTTCTCGGTCTTCCTCTACCACGACATCCATCTATTCTACCAACATATACTTTCTTCGTCAGTCTTTCCTCATTCATTCTCTCCATATGCCCAAACCATCTTAACAAACTTCTTTTAATCTTCACTTTCACACTTTCTTTTGCACCACATTCTTTTCTTACAAAATCATTCCTCACCCTGTCACTCCGTTTTTTCCTAATCATACTTCTTAGAAAGTCCATTTCAACAGTATGGACTTTACTAATTTCACTTTCATTCACCGTCCAGGCCTCGCTTCCATACATCAAGGTGGGTAAAAGTATGCCACTGCGTACCGCCGTATATAAATATATAAATAGATATAAAGTCTGAAATGTGTGGGTCATTAAAATAGACTTCGCGGATTTCAACTATGGTGGTGGGAAAAGGGGGCGGGGGAGGATCTATAATAATCTATACCTAATCTAAGTTGCAAAGATATATAAACATTTAAAGCTCATATCAAATGCATGCCCACAAACAAACACGTGTAGTTCGCGCTTACAAATGCTGAATGTGTACTCACAAATACAATCCAAACCTCAAATGAACATAAACCCTACAATCTGATGACAAAGATTTTGTTATGGGTTGCTAAGGACCATACGGGATAAGATTCTCCCTAAGCCATATCACACTTACATGGATAAGTGTGACGTTTGCCCACTGAGAAAAAATCTCATTTCGAATTGGTGCAAGTTATTTTAGAATATATATTAATTTAATTAATATATAAAATAATTTAATTCCTACATTATTTTAATTCCATTCGATGTTTGAATAAACCGCAACAGCTAAATGCCATTAGAAGAAAAAGATTCTGTTTTGTTCAAAAATTATTTTGTTCAAATGTGTGTGGAGACGGAAAACCGATAGTTGCCGCTAAAAATCGCTGTCTGACGTCACTATCGAAACTTATTCAAAAAAATTTCGTGTGTCGAAACTGAGCCAAATAAATATTACTTTAAAAGATTAGCTTCATTACTTACACACAACTATTTTTTTTGTTTTGAAAATTGACTATGACCTAAACATGACTGTATTTTATGCTATAAAGTCATGTGCAGCCACTGTACAATTTATTTTTTATATGGGGAAATTTAAATTTTGGGCTGGCACCTGTCAGGCTGGCGTCACAGGCGTACATCAAAATGTCAAATAATTTTGACAGATCATGTCAACATAGTTTTCTTATTTTTCTTCATGGATAACGTGCATACACAAAATTATTAAAAAAAAGAATTTCGCTTCGAAAAAGGCCAACAAATATTTTTTTGTGCGCCAGCTTTGAACGCATTTTATTATTTTTTTTAATATCGATAGTCAAATATGGGTAGGTAGGTACCTATCGATATTAAAAAATACCTATAGGTATATCAGCTCTTTCGATTTATGATTTATCGCTCATCCCTACTCAGTGAGAAAAAAATAAGCGGGAATGAATGTCGGTACGTTGGTGCTTGGTATTCTGTATTCTATAATATCTTATACGATTATTCAAACATATAACTTTCGTAAGATTATTGTATAAATTAAAGTAATAACTTTTATGATTCTTTCATAATGGTTCATTCGCCGCAAATAGGATCGAGCTTGGACACCAAAAATGTGAAAATTTCGAAATCTAAAATGGCGTCATCCGTCCGTTGTTGATACACGAACCGAATTAGCTGAACTTGTGAAGAGAAAAGCCGAAATAGCCGTATGTTTCATCATCTTTACTTACCTTTTAAATATATTCATACATAAAGCTTATAAAACCTTTCATGTGTGCATCAAGATAAAATTTAAAGTGCAATTTTTATTAAAAATATTAACTCGCCAACCCTAACTATACAGTCCACGAACAATATCGAAGAAGAATTAAAAAAGGAAGACATCAAAAACCCCCACATGGTCCCACGACCGAATGGAGTTGAAAAATAAATATTGCACATGGCCATCAGAAATTGAATCTTCAGCCATCCAAGATCTCAACAAAAATAATATCATGCACAGCACAAATTATCAGCAACAAAATAGACCAAAGCCACACCAACCAGGTATTTAAATTCCAAAATCAAAATTGAAATGGCCGCGCATGCTTGCACAAAGCGCGTGCAACCAGGTGCGTAAAATAATCAAACAGCCTTCATCCAGAAGCAAAATCAAGCAGCCTTCATCCAGAAGCACAATCAAGCAGCCTTCATCCAGAAGCACAATCAAGCAGCCTTCATCCAGAAGCACAATCAAGCAGCCTTCATCCAGAAGCACAATCAAGCAGTCTTCATCCAGAAGAACAATCAAGCAGCCTTCATCCAGAAGCACAATCAAGCAGCCTTCATCCAGAAGCACAATCAAGCAGACTTCATCCAGAAGCACAATCAAACAGCCTTCATCCAGAAGCACAATCAAGCAGCCTTCATCTAGAAGCACAATCAAGCAGCCTTCATCCAGAAGCACAATCAAACAGCCTTCATCCAGAAGCACAATCAAGCAGCCTTCATCCAGAAGCACAATCAAGCAGCCTTCATCCAGAAGCACAATCAAGCAGTCTTCATCCAGAAGAACAATCAAGCAGCCTTCATCCAGAAGCACACGTCATGAGACACCAGCCACAGGGGCACAATCAACATTCATCCATCCAGCAGTCTTCATCCAGAAGCACACGTCATTAGACACCAGCCACAGGGGCACAATCAACATTCATCCATTCAGCAGCCTTAATCCAGAGGTACAATCAAGCAGACTTCATCCAGAAGCGCACATCTTCATCCAGAAGCATACATCATCAGCACCAGCCACAGCGTGTGATTGCCACAGTCACAGCGCATAACATCTTCAGCAGAAGGAATCAAATAACAGATAAGTTCCATCATTTAAAAACATTTCATTCAACTTACAAAAACAATTCAACACTTTTGCATCTAACCTCTTTAAAAAATAATTTTGTCAAATAAAATTATTCCATATTTCAAGGTCATTAGCACCCAAACAAATAAACATTAATTTAAAACAAAATATTTATTATCAAAATAAAAATCAAATAGCTAGGTATGTACCTAAAAAATCATATTATACTATTATTATCAAATGTTGTTTGTGAAACACACAACCAAAAAACAACTGCTGTTCTTTATCAATTCATAATAACAAGTACCTACTTTCACATACCATCATACATAACTAAATCTATTTATATTACAACTTAGTTTTTATTTACAATTTGCTTGTTTACACTTTAGTGAAATTTCAAAATAATAATGAGTCTCAAATTAAAAGAAAAAAGCAAATGGTTGCGAACTATTCCAGCCAGGATACAAAATTTTGTAGATTTAGTCAACTCAAACAAACTAAGTAGTATAGAAATAAAGCTAAGATTAGAAAAAATAGAATTGTGTTTTTCAGAATTTAATGAAGTATGCACCATGTTAGAAAATGATGACACATGTGACGAAAGCCAAATAAAAAGACTGGAATATGAAACCAGATTCTTTGAAGCCATGACTTTAGCACGCGAAAAGCTAGAATCTGAATCAATTTCAAAAAACAAACAATCATCCATTTCTAACATTCAAAAAATTACCATTCCTAAATTCAATGGTGATTACAAAACATGGGTTACATTCAAAGACACATTATTCACACAAATCAAACGCTTACTAACATAGAAAAATTCATTCATTTAAAAGAAGCATTGGTCGATAATGCAGCAAATGTATTGGAACAATTGTCACTTAGTGGTGATAATTATGAAATTGCATTCCAGCTACTTACAAAGAGGTATGAAAATAAACCAATTTTAGTAAAAAATCATATTGAAAATTTACTAAACCCAAAAATAGCCTTGAAACATTATCAAGATTTTCGACAATTAGCAGACAACACAAATGCCAATTTAAAATCAATCAAATCTCTAGGTCTCCAAACTGACAATTGGGACGTACTTATTTTACATTGTCTAATAAAAATCTTAGACAAAAATTCTTTTTATGAATGGGAAAAGTTCAAGTCAGAAATTCCTGACATTCATGAATTTATATCATTTTTAAACAATCATGCAAACAGATTAGAATTACAGTATCAACATGGTTCGGAAAAACCTAACAATTTTCCAATCAACAAACCATTTAAGACACGAAATACGTGCCTACATATAAATTCGGACATAAAGGTACCGCCACAATGCAAATTTTGTCCAAAACATCATTTGGCATATTTTTGTGATTCTTTCAAATCCATGCCACATCAAAAGAAAATAGATTCTTGTAAAAAGAAGAATTTATGCTTAAATTGTTTGCAATCCAATCATTCAGTTCAAGATTGCAGATCAGCCAATCGTTGCAAAATTTGTAACAAAAAACACAACACATTATTACATTTCAACAAACCAACTGTCACTATGACGTCTAACTCAAAGAGTGTACTCAACACCACACTTTTAGCTACTGCCATCATAAATGTAGATGGGAGTGACGGCCAACAATTACAAGTGAGAGCCTTACTTGATAATGGATCTCAATCAAATTTCATGACTACACAGTTGGCCAGGAAATTAAACTTACAAACCGAAAATATCCACCTTCCAGTAGGAGGATTGCAAGGAAATGTTATTAACATCAAACAAAGAATATTCACTAATATTCATTCAAAAGTACAACCCTATCAAAGAAAAATATCGTTTCTTATCATTGATAACATTACATCCACTCAACCCGCAACTGCTTTCAGGTTGGGTAAGCTGCCAGTCAAAAGCCATCTGTTAGCAGACCCCAAATTCAACCAACCTGGACCAATTGACATCCTCCTTGGGTCTGACGTGTTCTGGGGATTGCTGATGGCAGAGCAACGACCGGTTTCAACAACCGCAATCAGTTACTTCTCTACAAAACTCGGTTGGGTAGCAGTTGGAAATCCAAATTTTCAATCAACTCTTGCTACTGGTCTACTTGCAGCTGTCAGTGAACAACAGGTTACGTCGAACCACAGGAAAGGTGACAAATCCTTAAACCAATCCCTAAACAAATTCTGGGAAATTGAAGAAATCCCACATGCTAAATACTTATCCTTTGAAGAACAAGCTTTTGAAGATTTATTTACCACAACAACCAGTCAAGACAAAACAGGGAGATTTCAAGTAAAACTAGGTTTAAAGTCAAATACTGATACATTGGAAGATTCAAAGACTCGAGCTATTAAATGCTTATTGAGTTTGGAAAAAATATTAGAAAAAAGTCCTATTGTGAAAATTCAATGTTTTAACTTTATGAAAGAATATATCAACCTGGGTCATATGCAATTAATAAAACCAAATCAACAAGTAAATTCATATTTTTTGCCACATCACTCTGTCATTAGAGAACATTCCACCACAACTAAACTCAGAGTTGTTTTCAACAGCAGTTTGAAAACGACTTCTGGACTATCATTAAACGACATATTAATGGTAGGTCCTACCGTTCAATACGACTTGTTCAGTATTTTAATCAGATTCAGAACCCACCAATGGGTTATAACAGCAGACGTCGAGAAGATGTACAGACAAATAGTAATAAAGGATGAAGACAAACATTGTCAAAACATTGTATGGAGATTCAATCCCAGCGATCCTATTCAGGAATATCAACTGAATACATACAGGACAGCCTCGGCTCCTTTTTTAGCTACGCGACCAAACCAATGGCCTAAATCAAAGATCGGAATTTTAAGGGATATTTCCGATGAACGAAAAATATTTTTTTCTCACATAACTACACACATAGAGGAATACGACCTTTTTAGTAATTGGTCAACTTTACACACACTCAAAATAATAACAGCTTACCTACTCAGATTTAAAACCAAATTTAAAAGCACTTTGATTCCTGAGGAGCTTAATATTGCTATGAACGCACTGTTAAAACTCGCTCAATGTCAATCTTTTGCTAATGAAATAAAAATAATAACACAAAGAAAACCATTACCAA
Organism: Agapetus fuscipes; assembly: GCA_951799405.1. Lineage (NCBI taxonomy): Eukaryota > Metazoa > Arthropoda > Insecta > Trichoptera > Glossosomatidae > Agapetus > Agapetus fuscipes. Next base: position 85,440 of record CATOGX010000002.1, on the reverse strand, counting down.
AAAACAGTAACCTTCATATCCTAAATGCGTTCCTGGACACTGACGGATTACTCAAATTATCAGGAAGACTTAATCATGCAGATATTTCCACTAACCAACAACATCCTATCATTTTGAACAACAAACATCTACCAACTAATTTGATTGTAAAAGATTTTCATTATCAAACATTGCATGCTGGACCACAAGCGTTACTCGCTCAAATTTGCATGTATTATTGGCTTATATCTGGTAAGTCTCTAGCAAAAAGAATTATTCGTGAATGCATTGTTTGTTTCAAATTCAAACCCAAACCAATAGAACAAATAATGGGACACCTTCCCAAAGCACGTATCATTCCGTCACGAGTCTTTCAAACCACTGGCGTTGACTTCGCTGGTCCTTTCTTAATTAAAGATAGGAACCCTAGAAGCAAAACAAGATACAAAACTTATTTTTATTATATCGCTCTACTTGTGTGCTTCTCCACAAAATCAGTGCACATTGAGCTTGCATCTGATTTAACCAGTTCATCATTCATAAATTATTTCAAAAGATTTGTCTTACGACGTGGAAAACCGAAAAATGAAATTGTATTAGTTTTAAGTTTTCCTGTTATACTTGCCAAAAGATATCTTGATTAAATAAATGGTTACATTATATTTAAGTCATGTCAAATAATTAAGATATACTTACATCATATTTAAGTGATTTCAAATACTTAAGATAAACTTACATCATATTTAAGTGATTTCAAATACTTAAGATAAACTTACATCATATTTAAGTGATTTCAAATACTTAAGATATACTTACATTATATTTAAGTTATTTCAAATACTTAAGATATACTTACATTATATTTAAGTTATTTCAAATACTTAAGATTTACTAACATTTAAGAAAAATCAAAGGTCCATGTTTGCTTGCCTTATACTTAAGTTCAATCAAACATGCCAGAGTTACATACTTCCATCTCATTTGAGTTATTTCAAATCCTTCTTGCATTATTTAGTGAGCATTTACAGCATATCAATACAAATTTTCTCAACACATTCAAATATACAATGTTATCATGTTAAATGAAACTATCAAGTTATGCATATCAATTTATTCAGTACATATTTTTTACATGAACATTATACATGATTTGCAAGTCATATTCTTAAATGCAAAAATTGTAAAAAATAGCCGAGATACCTCGCACTTTCCGCCGGGCCCACTGTTAAGTCTTTTGAGAAGCACTAACATCTCTTGGTACCTCATTCAATATTATTCATAGTTTCAAATATTTCCAATAAATGTTTACATTTAAATTCATTAAAAATTAACAGATGTCACCCATTCACTATTTAACATGATCTAATTTATCTTTACCTTTGTTTAATTCTATTCCAATTTTGATTTCAACTGAACAACATGTATTTAAATTCTGTGCAATAAAAAGTTACGAAGATAAAATTTAAAGTGCAATTTTTATTAAAAATATTAACTCGCCAACCCTAACTATACAGTCCACGAACAATATCGAAGAAGAATTAAAAAAGGAAGACATCAAAAACCCCCACAGCCACAATGTCCAAAAAGGCAGTGCTGTAGATTCTTCAGGGATTTTTGTTGTCAACCCTCGAGGCCTGAAGGGAGAGGAACTGAAACAAGTGTAATAACAATCAGTAACTGTTGGGTGTTCTTTGAAGCTTCTAAATAAATCTTGAGGTATGATTCACACTAAAACAGCCCTCATCAAAGAAATTATCCCCATATTATTATTGTTATCCGGGGCTTAGTTTCCCTAGCCACGGACATCATATTATATTATAAGTCTAATCTAATCTAAGCTGCAAAGATATATATCATTTAAGATTTATATTAAATGCATTCCCACAAAGCAGATATGTATAATTTCGCGCTAACACATGCCGCATGTGGACCTACAATATAAAAACCCAATCTCAAATGAACATAAGCCTTGCAACTCTTGCCGTCCTTCCCTGAAACAGGGGTGACATTGGCAAAGTGAACCAATTTTTTATAGTATGGGTGGTCAGCCGCATAACAACCTATAAGTCAAGGAACTGTACTGCCAGTTTTACAGGCCAGTTTTGTAGTTTTGTTTGGTTTTGTTTGGCACAGGCCAGTTTTACAGGTTTTACTGCCAGGAATAAGTACTGCCAGTTTTATCAACACACATCAAATGGCTTCATCGAACTAATTTTGCAACTTATTTTCACAGAATATGTCACATTTAGGTTACAAACAACTTTGCTGAAATTTACTTTCAAATTTTTACGTGAAAATATTTGAAATAAATAAAAACGTAAGTTCAAAAAGTTAGTGCCAAAATCTAGATAATACACATTTCTTATTTCTACAAAAAGTACATCAAACACGTCCTACTAAGTATTCAAAAGGAAATAGTTTTACATACCTGGTAAATATGATGTAGGAACAGCATGCCGAAACATTTTAAAAGACGTAAGTACATTACTAATCGTCAAATAAACACGTATCTGATTCCTTTAACTTCCGTATTGAAACAATGAGGTACATAACAAAGGCGACTGGACATTATAAAACGCAAAATAACAAAAATGTAAGAAATTCACAAAGCGAGCTCGTATACAAATAATGGCGGCCGGCTGCGGCCGGCCACCCGCCACACGCGGTCGCGTGGGGGTAGGGATACCAGATGAAAAATTTAAAATTCCTGACAAAAAGCCTAATTTCCATAGAAAGTCCTGACATTTTGTTGCAAACGTAATTAAACACTGCGTACTTACTTAATAAGTACAAAGCTAAAGCATAAACAAATATTTCAAACTAACTTGTGTTTCAAATATTTTTCTATGCTTTGACTATTAAAAAATTGAAAAGTCCTGATACTTCCGAAATCCGGTCGCAATCCCGACAAGAGCCTAAAAATCCTGACGTATGGCAGCCCTACGTGGGGGGTCTCTCGTGACGTCATTTCAAAGTTGTTTGAGAAACAGCCACAGAGAGAGTAAAATTCAGAAATAATGTTGCCAAAACCAAAATATGCCCAAAGATTTCTAGGCATGCGCGTCACAATCTGTCAACTCGTGTCTGATCAGTGCTGCCGCTGGGAAAAAAGTCGCGAGATTTAAAAAAAGCAAAATAGCAAAATCGATAAAACGGCAACACTGCTAATCGTATTTTTGACAGCCCGTCACGCAAGTTTGTATCAAACAAAAAGCAAACTTGTTTATTCATATTTGAAACATGATGCAAAATGCAAGCTTGCAGCAATATTGCAATAAACTTATTTTGTCATATTTGACATGACAATGTAAAATCAAGTACAAATCAAACTTGCAGCAAACTGACCTGCTATCTGGGTGGGATATCCAGAGTCATAATAAAAGGAGGACTTGTATGAAAAAGGTTATGACTCTGGATGAAATGAAAGAAGTATGCAAGGACAGGAAGAAGTGGCGGCTAATCTGCAATGTTGATTTCTAATGTTGGTGTATTCATTTGCTACATTTTTTGCATAGGAAATTTTTGACTTTTTTTGTATAGATTTCTTTGTAAGGTTTTGTTCTTTTTTATATTTAAATGTAATTTTTTATTCATTCATATTCCTTGACTTATAGGTTGGTATGAGGCTGACCACCCATACTGTAAAAAATGGTTCACTTTGCCAATGTCACCCCTGTTTCAGGGAAGGTCGGCAAAAGTTGTGGGGCTTATGTTCATTTGAGGTTTGGATTTTATTTGTAAGTACACATTCAGCATTTGTAAGCGCGAACTACACTTGTTGGTTTGTGGGCATACATCTGAGAGCTTTAAATGAATATATCCTTGCAACTTAGATTATAGATTATAGATTATAGATTATGTATGAAAAAGGTGATGAATATTGAGGAAATGAAAGTGGTTTGTAAGGACAGAAAAAAGTGGAGGCGCATCTGCGGAGGTACCGGCCACCCCTAGTGGAACGGTGGCAGGATACAGCACAGGAAAGTACTCAAAACATGCTTAAAAGTTAAATAAATAGTTTGAGACATAATGTTTATTTATTGTTTTGCAATCACGAAAAATACAAAACTTATCAATATTTATCCTAAATTTTGATTTATGAATAAAAGTATGTTTGTTCAACCCTGAAAATGAAAACCAGCCAGAAAACAAAACAAGCATAATTTTACTCAATATTATGGCACTAGCATTGAGGCACTAGTGTTATTTTTATTCAATGGCATGTCTCGGAATATGTAAATTATACGTATATGTATATGTGTGTATGATCTACTCATTGACATATGGATCTACTGTATCTATGGATACATTTCAGTGGCCCGTGGTTTTATCTTCTTAAATTTAGTACAAAAGCACCATCTGTGTAAAAAATAAAACATTACCAAAATAAAAATTTCAATAAGTCTTTAAAAATGAGCTGTTTAAGAAACACAAATGAAAAATTGACGATAAAAATTAAAAACATTTAATGACGAAGAGATTTCAAGGAGGTACTGGAAACACGTTCACAAAAATATTACGTAGAGACATATTCAAATAAATTAATAACTCAGTAAATAAGTAAAAAATGAATTTTCAAAACTCGTTGTAATTTAGCTGAATAAATACTCTATGATTAAATTAGAATTTAGATCTTGAAATATTAATGAAGGAAACGTGAGTCGGGTTGGAAAATGAGCCTTTTTTAAATAGTTTTTTGCATATTTCCAGCTGATTGGAAGGCAAAAAAAAAAAAAAAAAAAATTTCATTTCGTTTAAATATACAGAAAGACGACCATATATTTTTTTTTTGAACAGCCAAAGTTGTTTTGGGTCTCAAATACACCTGCTACTGGTAACCCTGTTTTATAATATCGGTAGCCATATTGGAATCGATCTATGGTATTCTCACAAGACGAAAGGAGTAAGGAGGAAGGGGAAGAGGTGGGCTTTTTTTAACTGAAATCAGAATGAGCGTGAATAAAATTGAATTAATGATTTATATTTGCTGTTATTCATTTAAAAAAAGAGTTTAAGTGTAAATAAACTTTTAATTGTTCAGTATTTATTAAATTGCTCATTTTTTATAAAAAAAACTGATGAAAAAATATTTTTTAATGATGGTTGAACTGTGTGTAGGATTTGCGCAGCGATAACAGCCATTAACAGCCTGCTTGGAGCCAGTCGGCCTCATGGGGCTTCCACACGCTTGCCAACCCATCTCAAGTCAAGCGCACAGTGTGTCGTCTAGAACATGCTAGCTGGACAAAATTTTCAACATCATCAAACATCAAACGTCAAGCGTATTTGAAACGAACTGTTTTATTTTCACTATTATTGAAGAGAGTGTAGAGATTAATGAAATCAAGAAGACTCCAGTGGCCGGACATGTTGCACGTGCAGAAGACTCCAGGATCATCAGAACTGTCTTGGATGGTGCCCGTTCAGGTGTTCTACGACTCGAACGTCCCAGGATGCGATGGGCAGAGAACATCGAAGCCAACGCCGAAGTTTTGGGAGTGAGGCGACCATGGAGGGAAGCAGCACAAGGCAGAGTCCTGGAAAATTGTGGTTCAGGTTTCCCTGAGCTTTTAGACTGTCGGCTGATGAGCCGAAGAAAAGAAAAAAAAGTGTATAGATTTCATATTATAAACATTTCCGGTCCTCAGGCTATCATCAGGGGGCAATCATCAGGGATCCAAAACTTTTGCAAGAAATACAGATACAGAATGCCAGTGCCCTTACAATATCTTCTCTGACAGGTGCTTATTTGATTGTTTTCCTACTACGTTTTTTTTGCCATATCATTTGTGTTTTTTACATTAAGGTTTTTTTAATTAATTTTTTTCTTTACAAAGTGTGTATTTTTGTGATTGTATGACTAATCTTTCTTGAGTAAATAAATATTGCGCAAAACATAAGCCTTTTATTTTGACAGCTATAATAATAATATGCATCAATAATATCATGGCAGATAATAATATAAGAATATAGTGGTGTGGGTGTACCCGCGTGCCGCGTGTTTATACACACATGCATACAAGATCAAAGTCCGAAAAAGGAGCTTGTTGAGGCAGCGAAGCAAGAAAGACGGGGAGGGAGGTTTCGAAGTACGGACCAAACCCGGAAATCTCGGTCCTACGGCTCGTTGTAATGAGCTTCTCTCGTTTTGGAAGAGGCGCTGATGTCGGTTGTTTTAGATACTAAAAAGATCATGTGCTTTAATAAATATATTTGTTCAAGTTTTGGGTCAATGAAGGCAGATATTAGGAAATATAAAATACAGGAATCTGTAAAACTTTTAACTTCACTGGTTAATGAAATTTTGTATAAATCGCCGTGTCTAATTCATGGTCAAATTATAAAGTGAAATATTATTACTACGCTCGCTCTGCATGTAGCAAAAACTTGCCATTTCCGTTCAGTTTGCCCCACCCCACTCCTTCACCCCGCGCCGCCACCTTCAACCCACGCAGAGTAAAAATGTTTGTCGTCGATCTAAATAACGTGAAATATTCAGTAAAAAGGACAATATATTCCATCGCTGCAAGTTTTTCTCGTAGATAAGGTAATATTACACTTATTATAATATGGTGAAGTTCATTTCAAACATCGGATACGATATTTAATCATATTGTTTTTTTGCAGGTGGGATGCATGTTTTTCTCGACCAGAAAATTTCAAGCCGCAGGAAAAAGCGATCCAGGAAGTGTCTCAACCTGAACCAATGTACATGTATTGCCGCTTCCACTTCGAAGAAAACTTTATTAGAAATCCGTCGGGAAGATTATATGGACCGCTACTCATAACATGACGTGTTATTTTATTCATTCGCTGAACGCTGCTTATGTTCTCCGCTGGGAACCGAACTCAAGACCTTCGGATATTGAGTCTGTGGCGTCAACCACTAGACTGTACACCGGTGAAAAATGTGAAGAAATGTTTTGTGATTTTGTGGTGTGATTTTGGAGAAAAGTGTCAAAATAAATATTTGTTACTACAATAATTGCTAACCAAGGTCCTTACATAGGTAGTTTATGTTATATTTCTGATACATTAGATTTCAAAAACATATCATTTTCTGTATGTGATCTTGTATCTTATCTGCTAATAAATGAAACACGTAAATATTCACTTTTTGTTTTATTTTTTGTACGAAATGGGAGTAGGTATGGAATAATAATATGAGATAATATTATAGGAGCATGGCATAGCGCGTATGTATGAGTGCACTAACACACTCTCACGTACACGCACACGTCGTGGTTCGCGCTCGTTACATTACGTGACGCTAGTATCTCTAACTTGATATAATTATTATTATTAAACCGGAAATACAAAGATATATTAGGAACTCAGTTCTCTGTGGTACGGACCTACCCCAATGCCATAGAGTGGCTTCTCTAAGTACCTATATACTCTGTGCTGATTGGTTAATTTGAAAAAGGAATGACAGCGGCCGTTGTTTTTTATTCGGTAGCTACATGCATGCCGGGCTGAGTCATATTGAACAGCCGGTTCCCGATGAAACATAAGTTACCATAGAGTATGATTATTTACGGGCACGAGCCTGTTAAAAACAGAATGAGTGATAGCCTTTGTAAAAACGCATGATACATTATTTTACAAATCTGACAATATAGAAATGTTCGTTTTATTTCAAACATCTACTTTGTATATATTGAAGCAAAATAATACGTTACTTTTTATTTTCGTAACACAAAAAAATACTTTTTTGGAAATAATTAAAACACTTGATCTGGGCGTAGGGCCACCCATGCTAAGGAATCTTCCATACAACGCTATTGACCACCAAGCTTCCTTACTCTACCAGTAGATGCTGCTTTATTGGTTCTTGTCCAAAATAATAGTAGGAAACTACTATTTGGTATTACCGATATTCCCTTGACAGCCAAAATGGCGCCCACGGATAACGCTTGCTTGGCGTGGGGTCGTAAGTTTTTAACCGTTGAATGCTGTTTTTGGCTGTTTTCACCGGCGTTAAATTGTGCAAAAAGTTATTTGAAAAGAATATAATACTTTGTGCGTGAAAAAATTGCGTGAAAATGGTGTATTGGTGGCCTGGTGCCGGACAACGTATTTCCGTCGTAACCTCAAAAAAAAACTTTAATTGACATCAAACTTTCAAAATGATTTACATTATTTTAACTTAATTTGCCAAAACCTTAATTACCTTAATTTAGCTTAAAACCAAAATGTAGTTCGGTGTATTATTTAAGAATGTATATTTGTGTAAACTTGTAAACTTTTATTTTAAAAGAAATAAATTTTTAAAACAAAAAAAAAACTTTTATTTGACATGACCTCACCATTAGTTTCCTATAATATCAAAAATATTTGAAATAAATTTTAGGTATAAGTGATATTATAGGTACATTCCATAATATTATCAAAAGCTTCCGTAATCTCCCCAGAGGTGGCTAAGATTCTGGCATTCCCACTTTTTTTTTTAAGTGGGATCTCTATAAACCTATAATACTCTATGGGGCCACCCATTCTTCAGTTGAAATTTTTAGTGACGCCGTCCGTGCTGTCAAAGCTTAAGTGATTTTTATTTTGTATTCATGTTACGAAATCACGCTTAATTAACTTTATTATCATCGTATTTTTTCGTTGATCCGCTTGTATAATTAATATGAGTTATCACTCGCGTGAAAATGTACATTTTTGTAGCTACGTATGGTGAGGTTATGTGACATGGACTCTCGAAAATTTTTGAATTTGAAATGTTTTCTCGACAGCAAAATGTATTAGCCTTGTCTGGGACTGCCGTCGTTAGCAACCAATAATAAAATATCTGCCTTTATCCTAGAAACTCGGCTGGGTGACAAGTGACGATACAGTTTTGTCGTTGTGAATTCGTGTGTTGACATTGTGTTCGGTAATCATTTCTCAATAATGGTTGTATAAAATCAAAAAGGGCTACTTTCTTGGTGGCGGCTTTAAATTTTCAAGTATTTGGCTTTGTCCTAGCAATTTGCATGCTCAGCATTCAATTAAGACAGTATTGAGGAATGATGAAACCAAGTTATAGTAATATTTTGTAAGATATTTATCATGTTTTGAAATAATATTGTTTTGTAAATATATACCTACGTTAATAAATCTTTAAGAAATATAAAAAAAATGGTTTGATTTTGAATAACAGAGTGTCCTTGAATAATAATCAGTGTTACTTATTAGATTTTCTTATTCTAAGCTTATCACCGGGCATAGCTATGCCAGGTGTAAAAAGTTATACCTGGCATAAATTTTTCTTACTTATAACCATGGCATAAGCAAGGAATTACTGTTCTCAATAAATTATTTTTCCATGTTACCACCCTGAGGCTGCGCATGCGCAGATTTTTATTTATGCCTCTAGCGCGCATTATTTTGACATTCTAATCTGACAGCTGACACACCGCGTATAGGAGCTTTTTCAATGATGAATCCCAGAAAACGTAATTCAAATTGGGAGGAAGAAGAAAAGGTAAGAATTATAAAAATAAAATATCCGCCACCCGTGACTACATTGTTATAAGAATAATCCAACCTCTATTTTACATATTTCAGACACTTCTCCGGGAGTGCCTTCGTTCCCATATAAGTGTGATCGAGAGCAAACTTCTGACAACAAATGCCCTAAAAGTAAAAAAAGAGGCTTGGGAGAAGGTGGACCATGAGTGAGTGTAACTTATTTTAATCACAATGTCGTAATCTGTATTTTTCGTAATGCTTTGAGAGAAATGTTACTTTTACTTTTTAGATTCAATGCACTAAACAAAAAAAAAAGAGACCTTACTCAGTTGAAAAGCCAGTGGAAGGTGTTTAAGTCAGCTTCGAAAAAACGAATTGGCGACCATCGTCGGCAAGTATTTGCTACAGGTGGTGGCCCCAAACCTCCAAGTCCACTGCCTGAAGATCTTGAATTAGTCGAGTTGTTGCCGTCAGAATTCGACACAGACACAAACGAATTCGATAGTGATTCGATTCGTGCAAAGGTCCGTATTATGTTTTTTATATTTATATCTTATTCTCAATTTATAAGTAACACAGAAATTGTTATAAATATTATATTTGTGAGCATTACAACTTATTTCATATTTCTAATTATTTTTTCTCAGGTAAATACTGTGGATAGCAATTTGACAACAAATTCTGAACCTGCGGAGACAAATTTAATGGTACCTAATATCATGTTTTTGTATTTGCTAATATTTTCAACGTCAAATGTTTAACCTGGTTTCTTAGGTCATATCTAATGTTAAACTGGCGACTGAAATGATCATTTGCTCGATGTGAACATTTGGATTGAGCATTTGTTCCTTATATAATCTGCTCATATCAGTGTATTAATATAATTGCTGGACTTGTATCGTGCTCACAGCGAAGGAATGCTCATGGCCCTTGTTAATGTTCATACTATATTTATTTATTATGATTTTCTACATGGATACATCAAGGATATGTAATTCACTCTCATGTTTTAATTTGCATATTGATATTTACACACATAATTACATCTTTATTGGCTTTAAAATGTTTCCAAATATTTGTTTTTTTGCAGGTTGAATCTCCAGTTTTTTATGAGTATGTAGATGTGGATACAGCATGGACAGCAAGTGCGGTAAAACCTGCCATGATTGAAGCTGGAAGCATATCCGTAAGTGTAATAAATATTGTAATGATATTAATTTTTAGTACCTTCACTCTTTTTTTACTTTATCATTCCCCACATAATTGTTTTCCCTTAATGTCATTTCTTGCAAGTATTTTAGGTCCCGTAGGTTTACTGTATTGCCCTTTAGTTAAGAGTGGAGATGAATGTCAGAGGTTTGGTTAATATTTTTGAAGATACATCTGCATCCAAGAAGCTATGATAATGAGGTGGTCAAAGTTACAAAACAGCGCTTAACAACTTATTTTTTTTCAAAGAAATGCTTGCTTAATTCTTCTTTGAAAACTTAATTAACGTAAGTTATTAAATTTCCACCCATTTTATTTACAGGAACACTCTTCGACTCCTCTGACAGGCCTTGAGACTCCGAAAAGAAAAATCAAGAAAAAAGCAAAAAAAGTAATTTATCACATATATAATTTACACAAACTAAAAATACATGGCACCTATAATCAGTATTATTTTATTTTTTATTGCAGGTATTAAATCAGGATGAGGAGTTAAAAAATAAGCTTTACGAGGAAACTCTGAAGCTTATGAGGGAAGAGAATTCTCAAAAAATAAAAATACTCCACGATGACGCGAACCTCCGGCGCGAATTGATGAAGAAGAGGAGTGAAAAAGAACTTGAATGGGCCAGGGAGGAGCATCTTGTAAGAGTAGAATTGGCGAGAGAGGAGAGCACTTTAAAAATGAAAATGGCAAGAGCAGAGCACATTGAAACGATAGAGCTCTTAGAGTAGTCAAGTCGCATCTAATATTTAGTGAATACTTTCCTCACATTTTCCATTAAGTCACATTCTTTCATTACACAATCATTCCTGTCCATATTTAAGTTATACTTCTCTCAAAATTTTCATCTCCATGGGTATGAGATCAATTGTTTACGATACATGTATTTGTTTTGTTTCATTTTTACGTCACTTTGTTTTGTTTCCAAACTGTTCTCATTTTATCATTCAATTTTTTTTTGTAACATTGATTTGTTCTCAAATTTATTTTTCAATTAAACTGTTTTCTAAACTTGTTTTCTCTGTTCTCTGGTTATTCTTCATTTCTTTCCAAAATACTTTTGAGATTTACTAGTACAAATTCAATCACAATTTCTAATTTTGTCTCATTCAATACTCCTCAAGCTTATTGTTTTTTTTTTTATCAAAAAGCATGGCTTTTACTTTGTAAAAAGAAATAAACAAAATTGATGGAAATGTCAAGAATTTAATATAAAAAAACCCTGGAAATTCTAAAGTTTAGTTCTCTTAGCAATCTCTTGCAACATCTTGAAAATGTTAGCTTCAGAGAATGTAGACATTTTTTTTTAAATAGTATTCTCTGTAATTTTTCCATATTGTTAAAAAAAAGATTCTAAGCAACTTTATAGTTTTATTGTGAAGTAGTATTATAAAAAAAAGCACATGTTTAATTAGGTTTTTATTGACACAAGCAAAAGGTATAATAAAATAAAATTTAGAAATTCTGCCGAATAAAAACTTCTCTGGATATAATACCTATTTGATTGTCATTTTCCAAGTTATTTACTTCCTCCACTTGAGTTTCTTCCGATATATCTGTAAACAAATTTAAGTTAATACTATTGGGGAGATAGTCTATCATGTTTTAGTAACTAGCTGGCATTTATACTAAAATTTGTGTTTTCACTGGTATAATAAAAAATAATTATTTCTAGAAAAAATATACTTATTTTTCTTACCAAAATGTCCATCTTTTAAATCGATAGCAATGCAGTGTAACACAGCCAAAGCTACTATTGTGGTTTTGATGGTGTGTAATGACCCTCGCATACCACAGAGCAAACTGCGGAATCTTTGCTTCCAAACTCCAAAACATCTCTCCACCGTATTTCTTGTGCTTATTTGAGCTTTATTGTACTCCATTTCACTAGGGTTTGTGGGATTGCGAAGTGGCACAAATAAATAGGGAGTGCAAGCATAACCACCATCTCCCACTAGCCGACCTCTGAATTCGTTATTTTCGAATCGTTGCCTTATGCTGCTCTCCCTGAATATGCGACTGTCATGTGCACTTCCTCTCCAATGGGCAACAATATCCCTTATTTTCAGCTTGGCATCGCAGACCACCTGGTGAAAAGACATCAACTATTTAATAAGTATTTAAGATGAGAGAAATTATTTGAGAAGTTACTATCTACAGCATTCTTTCTGATTTCCAAGAATCTGAAAACAGCAATGAGGTCCACGCATGAATTGTCATAGACAATATTGTGTCGTCACCCGGCTGGGTTGCTATGGAAAACCCATATAAGTAGTTTGTTATCGGTTGCTATGGAAGACAGTCCCATATAAAACCGATGTCAGCATCTTTTTACCATAACTATAGGGTTTTTTTCACAACGTATATTGAAAATTATGATTAAATACCTGCACATTTAAGGAGTAATATCCTTTCCTATTTATGTAAAGTGGTCCTATTTCACCACCAACTTTTTGTATACGTATGTGGGTGCAATCTATGGCACCCACAACTCCATTAAAACCACTGATGGCATGAAAACCTGTGATTACTGCTGCTTGCTCTTCCAACGATGCTGGCATCTTTATAAACTCAGGGGCCTTTCTTGCAAATGCAATTGCTACATTTCGGCACACCCTGGATAGCGTCTGTTGACTAAAGCCATGGATATCAGCACAGTCATCTTGTATCTGCAAATTATTCAACAATTGTGAGTGAAAGCTTAAAACTTTATTTAAGAATTGTGAGGTTAGAAATTTCGTAATTGCGAACTACAATCAACATCAATCGATTAGGTCAATAATTATATTGATTCTTACCTCATTTCGACCCCAGTACCGAATAGCGGCTAGTACTTGAAGATCTACAGGAATCTTTCCACCTCGCTTGCAACCTTCCAAATCGTCTTTCACCAAATTTATTATGTACCGCATGTTAATTTTGGAAAAGCGATATTTGCTCCTGAATTCTGAATCCGTATATTTCGTAAAGGGATCAATTCTTTTTTTGTACACTTTTCGTGCCCGAATGTTGCTAATTCTATTTAAATTTGTCAAGAATTGCGAAAATCCGTCCATACTTTTGAATACGATTTACACTTTTGACAGATGTCATTTGACAAAAACTTGTTATTCCAAGCTTATACTACCCTCCAACCAGGAATAATGGCTCTAGGTCGTTAAGCCAGGTCTATACCCGAGTTAACTTTATGAAATGATTATAAGTAACAATTTATTGCTATTCCCTCGTTATACCAGGCATAAATCTTATTCCCAATTTATAAGTAACACTGAATATGAAGTAAATAATAATATACCGATAATAATACAGGCATAATAATAACAATATGTATATAGGTATCATACAGGTAGGTATATATAGTATGAATCGTGGTAACGTTGCCTTCTGGTCGCAGCAGGTGGCAGCACAAGTTACTATAATCTATGTTAGGTACTTATGCTCAACGCAGGAGTGGCGCCCATAGAGTATATTATAACTCTATGGTGGCGCCTCTATTTACCTTACTCTGTGGCTACATGGTAGCTAGCATTTGTTTGTTTTGTTTTATTTTGCCGTCGATACTATTATATTATATCGTATATGGTGCTTGGTATTCTGTATTCTATAATATCTTATACGATTATTCAAACATATAACTTTCGTAAGATTATTGTATAAATTAAAGTAATAACTTTTATGATTCTTTCATAATGGTTCATTCGCCGCAAATAGGATCGAGCTTGGACAAAAATGTGAAAATTTCGAAATCTAAAATGGCGTCAACTTGTGAAGAGAAAAGCCGAAATAGCCGTATGTTTCATCATCTTTACTTACCTTTTAAATATATTCATACATAAAGCTTATAAAACCTTTCATGTGTGCATTTTTTTGTCGCATATTTTCAACTGTAAAATTCCGGCGCATGTGCTCAAAAAATTGCATTTTTTTTCTCAATGAATTGTTTGAAAACAAAGCAATGTCGGAGTGGTATTCAAATTTCTAATTTTCCAACCGAGTCCTGATTCAAATCTTCCACGAATATTTTACGTCTCACAGGTTGCTTTGACTGCATTAGGTCACAATTTTTTTTGTCTTCGGAATGAGGTCCAAAATTTTTTGAATTTGAACTTTTGTCTGCGACGAGAAAACTTCAGTCTTGTCTGCCGTCCTGAGCAACCAATGACAAAATATTTGGAGGCCTTTTCCCTAGCAACCCGGCTGGGTGACGGCACAATACTGTCTAATAAGTGTCTATGCCAATTCATTTCAGCGTCATTTCAGAGTTCCTTGACTTACATGTTGGTATGCTGCGGACCACCCATGCTGTAGAAAATGGTTCACTTTGCCAGTGTCGTCTCTGTTTCAGGGAAGGTTGGCAGGAGTTGCAGGGTGTATGTCCGTTTGAGATTTAGTTTTTATGTTGTAAATTCACATACGGCATGCACAAGCGCGAACTTGTATGTGTCTGCTTGTGAGAATGCATGGAATATGTTGAAATTTAATAAATGAGTTAAGTATTTAGGTAGAACATATTTGAATATGGAACAATGCTATTTAAATTGAAACAAATGAACAACGTTAGAAGAAAAAATAATGTAGCTGTTGTTTAAAAGCCTCCATTAAATAAAGTATTATTTATAAATCTTCCTACGGTTTTTTTTCAAAATCATAATTTTAGGACTTGTATGAAAAAGGTTATGACTCTGGATGAAATGAAAGAAGTATGCAAGGACAGGAAGAAGTGGCGGCTAATCTGCAATGTTGATTTCTAATGTTGGTGTATTCATTTGCTACATTTTTTGCATAGGAAATTTTTGACTTTTTTTGGATAGATTTCTTTGTAAGGTTTTGTTCTTTTTTATATTTAAATGTAATTTATTATTCATATTCCTTGACTTATAGGTTGGTATGAGGCTGACCACCCATACTGTAAAAAATGGTTCACTTTGCCAATGTCACCGCTGTTTCAGGGAAGGTCGGCAAAAGTTGTGGGGCTTATGTTCATTTGAGGTTTGGATTTTATTTGTAAGTACACATTCAGCATTTGTAAGCGCGAACTACACTTGTTGGTTTGTGGGCATACATCTGAGAGCTTTAAATGAATATATCCTTGCAACTTAGATTATAGATAGATTATAGATAACATGTTACATATCTTAGCAACTTAAATTAGATTAGAGTGATACAAAAACAGCAGGGGAAAAAATATATAGGATAGTTGCATAGATCTGTGATCACTAGCCTGCCCGTAGTCGATCGGTTTCTGAATTTAATTTATTTTAAGGAAACACTGGCAAACCTGGAGCGGCAGATCTACGCGTTTGAGGGCTGTACGGCAACATCATCCGTGGCTGGGACCGCTACCTCACCACCAACAAGAGCACCAACCCCAAGGCAGACAAGAGGA
The DNA here is from genome assembly GCA_951799405.1 of Agapetus fuscipes. Lineage (NCBI taxonomy): Eukaryota > Metazoa > Arthropoda > Insecta > Trichoptera > Glossosomatidae > Agapetus > Agapetus fuscipes. The sequence goes on along the minus strand of CATOGX010000002.1, from coordinate 69,403 downwards.
ACAGGAAGTTCAAGGAGGCGGAGAGGCTCTTTTCTAAGTCCTCCATCACATCCATGGCAGTAAGGGAAACTAGCTCTACTCCCTCATCATCATTACTACCTCACCACCAACAAGAGCACCAACCCCAAGGCAGACAAGATGAACAGGAAGTTCAAGGAGGCGGAGAGGCTCTTTTCCAAGTCCTCCATCACATCCATGGCTGTAAAGCAAACTAGCTCTACTCCCTCATCATCATTACTTATACCTCGCGCTTGCACATGCCACATGTGAACCAACAACATAAAAACCCAAACCTCAATTGAGCATACACCCTGCAACTCTTGCCGACCTTCCCTGTAAACGGGGTGACATTGGCAAAGTGAACCGTTTTTCTACAGCATAGGTGGCCAGCCACATACCAACCAACAACAAGGAACATAGAAACAAACAACAAGAAACAAACAACAAGTTACATTTTTAAATCACAAATAATAATATGTGTACACATCTAAACAAATACTGAATAAAAAATTCTAATTTAATAAACCCCAGTCCTAGCCGCCAACATTACAGATCAACCGCCATTTATTGGACTTGCTTGATAAAGGAATCCGACACATGACCACCAGAAAATAACTTGCCAAGGTTGTCAAAGGTTAACCGATGGTTTAAAAAACATAAAACTTCTTAATTGTGGCGTATTATGTGAAAATAGGTCTGGCTATCACCAATGTTAAGTAAAAGTTGTATAATTTCTAGTTATAAACTATTATTTCATGATGAGTTAATCTGACTGTATTGTAATTTCAGGCTGTCAGTGGACTCGTTGATCCAGCGGAAGCCAAAAGTAAGTTGATTTTTAATATTTTGGATGGTTGGTGCATTAACACCGTGAAAATTCATCTTATCTTTAGTTATTCAAACACTGTTTTATTTTCACTCTTTATTATTTAATTATTTGTACACAAACGTTTTCGACTACACAGTAATCATCATCAGGTAATTACTGTGTCGTCGAAAACGTTTGTGTCCAAATAATTAAATAATCTATAATCTAAGTTGCAAGGATATATTCATTCAAAGCTCTCAGATGTATGCCCACAAACAAACACGTGTAGTTCGCGCTTACAAATGCTGATTGTGTACTTACAAATAAAATCCAAACCTCAAATGAACATAAGCCCTGCAACTCTTGCCGACATTCCCTGAAACAGGGGTGACATTGGCAAAGTGAACCACTTTTTACAGTATGGGTGGTCAGCCTCATACCAACCTATAAGTCAAGGAATACGAGTAATAAATAACATTTAAGTATAAGAAAACAACAAAACCTTAAAAATAAATCTATACAAAAAAAGTAAAAAATGTCTTATGCAAAAAATGTAGCAAGCCAATAAACCAACATTAAAAATCAGCATTGCAGATTAGCCACCACTTCTTCCTGTCCTTGCATACTTCTTTCATTTCATCCAGAGTCATAACTTTTTTCATACAAGCTCTCCTTTTATTATGACTCTGGATATCCCATTCACTCGCTATTTCGAAAATTTGGTCTATCCATACCTTTCTCGGTCTTCCTCTTCCACGACATCCATCAATTCTTGCAGCATATACTTTCTTCGTCATTCTTTCCTCATTCATTCTCTCCAAATGTCCAAACCATCTAAGTATACTTCTTTTAATCTTTACTTTCACACTTTCTCTTACACCGCATTCCTCTCTAACAAAATCATTCCTCACCCTATCACTCCGTCTTTTTCCAATCATACTTCTTAAGTAATCCATTTCTACCGTATGGACTTTACTAATCTCACTTTCACTCACCGTCCAGGCTTCACTTCCATACATCAGAGTGGGCACTAGTATACCACCGTGCACCGCCAGTCGAACATTTTTTGAAAGATTCTGGTTTTTGGCGATGCTAGCGGTAGCACCCAGTACGCACCTGCCTTTCATTATTCTTCTTTCAAATTCACCGGTCATTCTTCCATCTTTTTCAAACTTACTTCCCAGATATACAAACTCATTTACGACATCAACATTCATTCCATTAATTTTAAATTCATAATTCATACTTTCATCATCTCTTTCAAAAATCAATACTTTCGTCTTACTTGCATTCAACTTCAAATGGTTACCTAACAAAGCTTCATTCAATCTAGAGAGCATTGTTTGCAATTCTACTGCAGAATCAGATACAAGAACTGCATCATCTGCATACAGTAGAACACTCACTTTGCTCTCTCCTATCATCAATCCACAATCATTAAGTCTAGCATCCCTGACACACTTGTCCATAACTATGTTAAATAGCCATGGACTCATCACACATCCTTGCCTCACACCCTTATACACTTCAAACCACTCACTATACTCACCATCAATACGGACACATGCCTTACTATTTTCATAGTTTGCATGCACCGCACCTAGGAGAGCCCCATTCACTCCGTATGCTTTCAAAACATCCCATAACATACCTCTGTCCACTGAGTCAAAAGCCTTTTCCAGATCTACAAAGGCCGTGAACAGCTTCCGCCTCACCGACAATTGTTTTTCAACAAGTTGTCGTAGAGTAAAAATCTGATCAACACAGCCTCTACCGGCCATAAAGCCGGACTGTATATCGGAAATCCTTTCACTAGTAGTCAGAATCACATTTTTTATAATCACCTATTTTTATTTTAACTATTTTTATTTTTTTTCTTTGTATATTTATTAACTTTACTTTTAACTTTTTTATGTTTCAATTTTATGTTTTTTAGCTATATATATATTTTTTTCTGTGTACTATAATTACTAACTTAAGTTTTTCAAATTTTGTTATGTAGAAATGGCCACCCACAATAATTTTGTACGTGCACGTTGTGGAAATGCCGCCACTAATTTTCATAGAAAGAATGAATGGGTTTTCGGGACATGGAATGTAAGGAAGATGAATGATTGCAAGGAGAAAGAAATTATGAATGTAATGAAAGAGAAACGAATAAAAGTAATGGGTGTGACTGAAACAAAAATGAAAGGGAATGGTGAGAAAGTATTAGTGAACGGTGAATTGTATATTTGGTCAGGTGTGGAAGATGGGAATGAAAGGCAGGGTGTAGGTGTGATTGTGAGTGAGTGTGTAAAAGGATGTATAACAGGTTATCGAAGAATTTCTCCTAGGATTTTGGTTGTCAAATTCAAAATTAACAGTTTGAGACTTTTCTTGGTTGCCTGTTATGCTCCTGTTGATTCAGAGTGTATGGAGGTGAGAATGAGTTTTTGGAATGAATTGAATGCGGTTGTGCATGAAAGGAAGAATAATGAAAACATTGTAATTTTAGGTGATATGAATGGATGGATAGGTGCACAGAGAGATGAATGTTTGAAAATAATTGGTCCTGGTGGGAGAGGTGTAGTCAATGATAATGGGCGACATCTGATTGCTTTGTGTGCGGAGCACAGTCTTTTTGCATCGAATACTTGGTTTCGGCATAAGGATGTGCATCTGTACACGAGGCAGATTGTGGGAAGTCGCACAATCATTGACTACATCTGTGTGGATGAAAGATTGAGAGGAGCCGTAAGAGATAGCCGTGTCTACCGGGGGCCTGAAATAGGCAGTGACCACTATCTCTTATGTGCTAAAATAATGATTGGTGAAGTAAGAAAGAAGAAACGCAAGAGGCAAGTAAGATTGCCTAGAATAAAAGTAGAAAGGCTGAATGAAGAAAATGTGAAAGAGAAGTATGTATCAGAGCTCCACAAAATTTTAAGTGTGAGTGAACTTGAGAAGAGTGTGTGTGGAAAAGATATTGAAAGTATGTGGAAAGATCTGAAAGAAGGAATGACTGAATGCGCTAAAAAAGCATGTGGGGTAACGAAAGGTGGAAGATTGAAAGGAGATGCCTGGTGGAATGATAGAGTGAAAGAAGCTGTGAAAGTTAAGAAAAAGTGTTATGAAAATTGGCTGAATGATAGAAATGATAGAAAGCTAGAAGACGAATATAAGACAGCTAAGAGAATGGCGAAGACTATAATTTATGAAAGCAAGATGAATGAACAAAGAAAGATTGATGAAAGGATTAACAGAAGTTTCACCGACAGTAAGAAGGAATTTTGGAGGTGGATCAATGCGGATAGAAATAAATCTTCTGCATTGACCACTCCAGGAGTCAAAAGTGCTGCCGGTGAGATGGTATGGGAGAATGAAGAAGTATGCAAGAGATGGAAGAACTATTTTCAAGAAATTTTTGGTCAGGGTGAAAGAAGAATTTATGAACAGATAGATGAAGAGAATGAATTGAATATTTTGAAAGAAGAAATGAAAGTGTCTATTTCACGTCTGAAGAATGGGAAGTCTGCTGGGTTTGATGGTATAAATGGTGAAATGTTGAAAGCAGGAGGTGAATGTGTGATAGATTGGATGTACGAATTATGTAAGCTTTGTGTGAATGCAGGAGTAGTACCGATGGATTGGAGGAAGGCAGTCATTGTTCCCATTTACAAAGGTAAAGGGGACAAAAAAGACTGTCAGAACTTCAGACCAATCAGTCTACTCAGTATACCAGGAAAAGTCTTCTGTAAGGTGATTATAAAAAATGTGATTCTGACTACTAGTGAAAGGATTTCCGATATACAGTCCGGATTTATGGCCGGTAGAGGCTGTGTTGATCAGATTTTTACTCTACGACAACTTGTTGAAAAACAATTGTCGGTGAGGCGGAAGCTGTTCACGGCCTTTGTAGATCTGGAAAAGGCTTTTGACTCAGTGGACAGAGGTATGTTATGGGATGTTTTGAAAGCATACGGAGTGAATGGGGCTCTCCTAGGTGCGGTGCATGCAAACTATGAAAATAGTAAGGCATGTGTCCGTATTGATGGTGAGTATAGTGAGTGGTTTGAAGTGTATAAGGGTGAGGCAAGGATGTGTGATGAGTCCATGGCTATTTAACATAGTTATGGACAAGTGTGTCAGGGATGCTAGACTTAATGATTGTGGATTGATGATAGGAGAGAGCAAAGTGAGTGTTCTACTGTATGCAGATGATGCAGTTCTTGTATCTGATTCTGCAGTAGAATTGCAAACAATGCTCTCTAGATTGAATGAAGCTTTGTTAGGTAACCATTTGAAGTTGAATGCAAGTAAGAATTAATGAAAGTATGAATTATGAATTTAAAATTAATGGAATGAATGTTGATGTCGTAAATGAGTTTGTATATCTGGGAAGTAAGTTTGAAAAAGATGGAAGAATGACCGGTGAATTTGAAAGAAGAATAATGAAAGGCAGGTGCGTACTGGGTGCTACCGCTAGCATCGCCAAAAACCAGAATCTTTCAAAAAATGTTCGACTGGCGGTGCACGGTGGTATACTAGTGCCCACTCTGATGTATGGAAGTGAAGCCTGGACGGTGAGTGAAAGTGAGATTAGTAAAGTCCATACGGTAGAAATGGATTACTTAAGAAGTATGATTGGAAAAAGACGGAGTGATAGGGTGAGGAATGATTTTGTTAGAGAGGAATGCGGTGTAAGAGAAAGTGTGAAAGTAAAGATTAAAAGAAGTATACTTAGATGGTTTGGACATTTGGAGAGAATGAATGAGGAAAGAATGACGAAGAAAGTATATGCTGCAAGAATTGATGGATGTCGTGGAAGAGGAAGACCGAGAAAGGTATGGATGGACCAAATTTTCGAAATAGCGAGTGAATGGGATATCCAGAGTCATAATAAAAGGAGAGCTTGTATGAAAAAAGTTATGACTCTGGATGAAATGAAAGAAGTATGCAAGGACAGGAAGAAGTGGCGGCTAATCTGCAATGCTGATTTTTAATGTTGGTTTATTGGCTTGCTACATTTTTTGCACAAGACATTTTTTACTTTTTTTGTATAGATTTATTTTTAAGGTTTTGTTGTTTTCTTATACTTAAATGTTATTTATTACTCGTATTCCTTGACTTATAGGTTGGTATGAGGCTGACCACCCATACTGTAAAAAATGGTTCACTTTGCCAATGTCACCCCTGTTTCAGGGAATGTCGGCAAGAGTTGCAGGGCTTATGTTCATTTGAGGTTTGGATTTTATTTGTAAGTACACAATCAGCATTTGTAAGCGCGAACTACACGTGTTTGTTTGTGGGCATACATCTGAGAGCTTTGAATGAATATATCCTTGCAACTTAGATTATAGATTATAGATAGACCTTACAGAAGACTTTTCCTGGTATACTGAGTAGACTGATTGGTCTGAAGTTCTGACAGTCTTTTTTGTCCCCTTTACCTTTGTAAATGGGAACAATGACTGTCTTCCTCCAATCCATCGGTACTACTCCTGCATTCACACTAATAAATAATAAAGAGTGAAAATAAAACAGGTTTGAATAACTAAAGATTTTGTTTAACCCCCCTACCTTCAGGTTGCATTCCGAGAAATAGGCAAAAAATAGTTAGGTTTCGAAACCACAAGTACGTACTCCCTATCTTTTGAAGAGTATGTATGAAAAATTACAAAACGTCGAACAAACTAACGACTGCTTAGCCTGCCCTTGAGGAACTAACTTGTCTAGACTTGTAATGACATGACTTTGGAACTCAGACGGACGCCAGGCGGTTTTTAGTTTTAAAATTTATTATGAAATTGTCCGTTCTACTGTTATTTGAGAGTTATTTGTGATTAACTTACTGTTTTTTTTTTTGTTTACTTTATAGCAGAGAGGAATTCAGAAACCGAATCCCAATCAAACGGCGATTCCTCCGACAACCTGATTGGCTCCGCAGCCAATCGTCTGCCTTTATTATCCTCCCTCGGCCAGAGCAGCCTCAACGTGACTGAAGCCGCGCCCGGGACTCCCACCTCGTCAGGCAAGCACCACACAGTCAACGGCTCCCCAGCCTCTAGGAACCCTCTGCTCAAATACTCCTCACCCATCCCCACTCCCAGCAGTCAAAAGGCATCGGATAAAACCGCTGAGAGTCGGCCGGGGACTCCGAAAGACAAGGAGCCGGCGCTGGGAGCCGGGTTGATGAATAGACAGGAGATCAACAAGCAAAAGACACCCACGACGTCAGCTAACACTAAGAAAAGCAGCAACAAGAAGGCGAGGCACAGATAAGTGTATAAGTAGACATTGAAATATCTGTAGTATTCTACCACGTCTATTTTCATAGAAAGCCTTGTGTCCGTTCGTTTTCATTTAGACACAAGTAATGTATGCAGATTGGACTCCTCCCCATACAATTTTCCATAAGTCAGGGATGAATGTAGCAACGCATAGTAAACCATTTCTATTACTTTTGCATTCAAATTCAATTCTCTTAGTCCTTTGAATACATAGTACAGGAATCTTATCTTGCCGACTAGTCCCTTTAAATACAAGGTCCATTTAATTTGGGAGTCAATGCATATTCCAAAGTACTGCATATTAGCTTCATTTTTCATTTTATTATGATTTTTGCAAGTAAGTATATTGCAATCAATTTTGAGAAACACTATATCGATGGTTAACCGGACAAATACTTATATTGTCTTTGATCTTTGAAAATATAGTTGGTTCACACGCAATGCAAACCGAGATATTATGATCAATTAAAAAATGCATATTAGACTCTTTTATTAGAGATACATAACTTTCATGTTGAGTTTTCTCAAAACTATTAAAAGTGGACATACAATAGTTGTCCAGTTAACCATCGATATCTAAGTAATTTATAGGATATTTTTTGTATTGTAAAATGGTATGTAAGTTGTAGTAATGTTTATTGACAAGAAGTTACAATTCAAGGATTGTTTGACAATTTGTATACACCTGTTCACTTTTATGGTTGTTTCTTCCCAGATTTTAGCTTGAGTTGTGATTGCAGTATCATCTGCATAAGATATAAGTTTGCCTGGAAGGTTTATATTACATAAATCATTCACATATACTAGAAATAACAAAGGACCCAATATAGTTCCTTGTGGAATTCCATGTTTCACTACCTCTAGTTCACTAAAATAATGGTCAATTATTGTTGCCTGGTAATGATCACGTAGATAATTTTCAATTAGGGTTAAACGTTCACTACTAATAGGTCTATTAATTCATTTGTCATCCAACCATGGATGGCGGCGTTCACTGCTTTTTTTAACCTTTATCACCCTGAGTATCTAAAAATTACACATGGTCCGAAGTGGGATACCGGAGGACCCCAGCTACTTTTCATACAAAATAATCATAAGTAGAGAGCCCGCCAGACGTGCGTTTCGCTCCGCATACGCCGTCGGAATGACGCAAATAGGACAAACTCAACCAGTGTTTCCTAAACGGTGGAAGAGAATTTAAAATAAACATTTTTATAATAATTTTTATTTCATTTTCAATTGTATAATAGTGAAATATGCAACATAGGAAATTAAAAAAAAAACATAAATAAAGTTAAAATCAAAAAAACAAAAATACAATTTTTCAAGTTATGTACAATAGTGTTGAGAAATATCAAGCGAAGGCATCTTTTATTATCTGGGCGTAGTTTATATCTGCAACAAATTAACGAATGGTTTGTTATTTATTTAAATACTCTAAATCTAAGATGCAAATACATATTAAAATTTACAATCCACATCTTATACACCCACAAAAGTAAACATACGTAAGATTTTCGCGCATACAAATACAATTTCAAATTTAATTTTAATTTATTCATTAAAAATATTACAACAAATAATTTTACAAAAATTACCACAAAAATGTACACCAAAGCACATCTTAAACATTATATTACATTACATTTGTACACATAAGGAATTTAACTTAACAAGAAAATAATATCTACATGTGCCTGAACTAGGAAACTCCTGTGTCTCAGGCGTGGAGAACTTCTACACAATATTATGTACCTAAACAATTATTTCTACATGTATTCATATTTTTATATTATTATCTTAAATCCTGGTTCTAATACGAATAGACTTAGTTACTCAAAAAAATTAAAAACAATTAAAAACATTAAAAACAATTAAAAACATTAAAAACAAATTAAAAACAACCAAAAACAAATTAAAGCAAAATAAACAAAAGTAAAATAGAAATATAAATTTACTCTACTACAATTAAGAGCTTCTCTGTATCTTCGTAGGTCATATCTTGTAGAGTGTCTTGGAGAGTTAGTTTACAATTTGTGAAATTCAGGGGATATATCGCTCCCCCAGTTCTTGTTTATCGTATACGCCAATCTTGTCAAATATAACTTTTTCATGCAGTTGTCTTATGAATCAAATTCTACACAATCTGAGCTAAGAAAAACCGTAAAACTCGATAATGTGAGAGTTCTTTTAAATATTTTTTAAATAAATTTATTATTTTCATAAGACACATTGGTCCAGTACACATGCAAACATTGCTCATGTAAAATTTTCTCAATGGCGTATACGATAAACAAGAACTAAGGCAGCGATATGTCCAACAGTGCATTAAGCCTATTGTAAAGGAATGGCCCCAAGAACACATAGAATTTTTTGGTGAAGGCATGTCTTATAGCTAGTTTTTGTGGACATACTAAATTCTTTCGCCTTTTGTTTGCTAGCTCAGTGTTGAAAGGAATGTCTGCATGTTGTTTAAGGACAATGTTCACAATGAAAAGCTGTCGCACTGTTAAGACTTTACAAGATTTATATAGGATGTTGGTGGGGAAAAAGAATGGCCGAAAAGTTGACACCTTGAGAATTGCTCTTTGAGCTCTCTCGATGGTTAGTATCAGAGTTTTATTTGCTCCACCCCACGAGGTGATGCAGTAACTTATCAAGGATTGGCATAAAGCGAAGTAAACTCTCCTTATTAAGTTTGTGTCTGCAATTTGACGCAATTTTTTGAAAACAAATATCAACTTACGAATTCTGCTGCATAATACTCCAATATGGTTTTTAAAAGAAAGGTTTTCATCCATTATTACACCTAGGTATTTTACTATATTTGTTATTTTTATAACTGGGCACATACATCGCCTGTTATTTGGATCTTTGCAATAGTGAGCTTGTAAAGTTGAATTTGACTGAATTATTGTTGATTTACGCATCGAAAATTTGATATAATTTGTTTTTTCTGGGTTAAGTGTAAGTAAGTTATGTAGTAGCCATTTGTTGACAACATTGAATCCATGCTGTGCGTACTCAAATACTTCTTTTTCAGTATTAGCTGAGAAAAGAAGAGCCGTGTCATCAGCATAGGATATGATTATACCATTTTTTAGTTTAAGGTTACATAGGTCATTAATGTAAATCAAAAACAGAGTGGGACCTAAGATACTTCCTTGTGGAATTCCAAAATAAGTGTTTTCCTGTTCAGAGCTTAGTACCTCACCTATCCTTACTCTTTGTGTACGGTTTTCCAATGTTTTTTTGCGTATGTTTTGTGTTAATGTGTCTACAGTAGGAAATACCGCAAATGACTGGTCCGTAGTCCAAATGGTAACACTTCGGACTCGTAACTGGAAGGTCGTGGGTTCGAATCCCGGCGGAGCACAGAAAATATACCATTTATATTTTCAAATTTGCTATTCGCTGGGTTGAAAACTTCATAAACCTTTACCAAAGACCGGTCATCAAAAAGTCCATCCAGCCTTACAACAACTGGGTCTTGCTTGAGAATTGGCGCTTTCTACATCGACGACCAAGCTCGCAGAGGGCTCTTGAGGTGTGATACACACAAAAACAGCGCTCACCAAATAAATCAGCCTATCATTAATTGATGAGGCATTCACTTTGTAACCTTTCATTTTTTAAAAATTAAAATTAAAAAATTTAATTTTTAATTTTTTTTTTAAATGAACATAAGCTCTGCAACTTTGCCGCCTTTCCTTGAAGCAGGGGTGGCATTGACATAATTGAAACATTTGTTTTACAGTATGCAGACTCAGATTCATCAGACTCAGATTCAATAATATCTCCGACTTCAGAATCATCCGAATTACACAATTCGAATTCTAAGTCACTGTCAATAACTTCGTCATCACTAAAGTCTTGCAATTTTTCTATTTCTTATGTATTTTTTCTAGCCATTTTCTAGAGAGAGAAAAAAATCAAATGTTTGGCACATATCACAAAGGAAAAACAATATACCTATTCAGAAAAAAAAAACAACGAACTTACCTTTCTCTTCACAAAAATATATTTATTTTATATATGTAAAATATTATAGAACGTTTTGGGAACCACAGGAATGACAGGACTGTTCCACTCGCTTACCCAGAAAGACGAAGTAAAGTCGTCAGCGGACAATATAGTTGACTCTCTTCCGCACAGCTGTGACGCGGTAAGCTCGCGTAAAAAAGTGAAACAAGTAGCTTATCTCTGGACCCTCCACACACGCAATGGCGCTCTCGCATTTCCCGTCCCCCCCGCTGCCCACATGCTCGTGCGCTCGCGCCGTGAGAGCATTAATTATGACCACGTGATAACTTGGCGGACGCGAATATTTATCAAAAACAATTATTTGAAGACTACATGCTTTGAATACTTAAAAACAAAAAATACAGAAATGTTTCTTAGTAGCTTTACGAAGATTACAAAAAGTTTCAATTTAATTGCTCGATTAATTATTGAGTTATAAAATAAAACGTTTTTTGGGGTATCTCATATACCCCGCTTCGGCCAGGGAAGGTTAAATGGACAGTAAACGGATCGTAACTACACCGTTATATTTGTTTATCGGATATTACACAAACCGTTATAAGAAAGCTTACATTATTCTCGACGTTTCGTTAGTGACGTAGCTAAAACGTCATCAGGAGACACCCTCTCTGCATGACGACTGAGGATGAACTGATTTTTTCTTCTATAACAATTGTCACAAATCACGGCATACCTTGGAGCGAAGGTACTAATTATGATTAGGTTGTCATGAATATTTACACTTTTATTTTGTTTCCCGTCCACATCACTAGATGGCACTATGTTATCCGTGCATACGGAGCTGATATATCATTGTCTCTGCCACGAACATTATGTATTAGTTGATGATGATGAGGATGCAGCATCTATTCTTCCGGGCTTGTAGACCATGGTCCAGTATTTCTTCTCAGAAAGTTGTTTTTTTTCTTAGAAGGCTGCTACGTTTCGTCAGTAAACTTATTACTGACTTCAAGGCTCGTACTAGAACTGATTGCTGTGTTGAGAGCACGCAGTATTTATGCGTTATTTGTGGGTTGAGCGGGGCTTGTAGATTTTGGCGGGAAAGATAGAGATTTGACTCTCCAGTGCTGGAAGCCTGAAGAGCAATTCTCGATGTTCGGTTGCACTAAGGATATTAGTTGCCGGTGGAGATTAATAGCCCTTGCGAAAGAGTTCCTTTGCCGTTTTGCGATTCTCGTTCCTACCGACCTTCCGACTATCCTTACAAGGGACAGCAATGGGTTTTGTAAGTTTTTTCTCGATTGGCCAGACCGATGTGATAATCGTCCGACAGGTGCCAGCTCAAAGGGTAAATTTCCCCATTTATTTAAAAAAAAATACGAAAACTTCATAAAAAACGTAGTAAAAAAAAAAAAAGTGCAAATAAATACGTAACAACTGAATGAAAATACATCTAAACTACATTACAAAGTAATGAAAAACTCAGTTTTCAACAATACAATGTTTGGTGAAAACTATTGTTTATATTGTACGTTTACTTCTTCAACTTGTTAAAACTAGCCCAATTTATTTTAATTAAAAAAATTAAGGTGATTTGCTTATTTCAAATATGCTAAAATTAGGAAATGATTCTAAAAAACATTTTATATGAAATTATTTTTCCTTGGATTTTGGGGGCAATTCTCATAGTTCACAGCTCTCGCATATCAGGTTGGCATATCAGTCTAACTTCACGCCTGCTGTCAACTGACATTTGACAATTAAATCTATGCTTAAATCTTTGTAAATTGAGCGTTATAATGATTGAAAATCACTTGTAAATAATTATGTTTACAGTTTATCACAAATGAAGATGAAATTATGAAAAAAAACGCAATTTCTTTATGCAAATTTACTGTTGTCAAAAGCATAATTATTATGTGCATGACGTACTTACCGACGCGCATATTATGCCGTTCAGAATGCCAATTTTCGTAAGATCGTAATTCCTATTCTACCTCATAATTTTCTATAATAATGTCACATGGGTCACAAATATACATAAGGAATGAGTTTGCGAATACATTTATTTAGGTCATTAAAGAAAATAAGTCATATATTTGTAATAATCTACTGACAATTTCTGTCCTTCGCTGTATCGCGGGGTAAATCGGCCGCGCTATGTTCTGACAGTTCCGAGAGATTCCTCACCTTTTAAAGGAGGTATCCTTCAGCCAAATTTACAACGAGAATCACAATTCACCTTTCATTCGGCAACGAATCGGTATCAGTCGCCTTCGGCCTCGCCTTAGAGATCCAGAATTGCCCTTCTGGTATTGGTTGAAAAGTGAGGTGATTATTGGTTTCCAATTTACAACAATTTAAAGCTGTCATCCCTGTTGGAAGTCCGGATGCCTATAAATGATAAATTTAATTAATACTAAAAATAAATACATATTGTGGATACTAAATCTAAATCTAAGCTGCAAAGATATGTATCATTTGAGATTCATATTAAATGCATTCTCACCAGCAGACACGCATGATTTCGCGCTCACACATGCCGCATGTGGACCTACAAGTTTTTTTTCTTTTTTGTCATTGTCTCCTTGGCTCCACCTTAGTTGACTTACGTGATATCGCCTCTTGAGATAGATGTGAGGAACCAAACATTGTTTTGTTTTGTCAATATTTAACAATGGCTTTTAACACATCCGCATATCGTTATTTTGAAGAAAGTGTGTACAGAAATATACTAATTTATTTTATCCCCGAAATCACAAAAGTGGCCCCGCCCGGTGGGGTGTGTCATGGCTTGTTAAACTGTGGTGCGCTAAACTGAGGTATTAAAATGTGATACACGCAACTAACGCAAAAAAAAGAAAACAGTATTGTCACTTACCAGAAGAAAATCTTTCTAAAAACTTGGTCATTTTCAAAGTATTAGTTACACAAACACATTGGTGAGTAGATTGGTTCTTGACACAGATTAAATTTATAAGTTTTTGTTCACAATAAAACTGTTTGAGTAAATATCTATATATCGCGGCGATATATAAAGTACATTTTAATTCACAACAATACAAAAAAAATAATGCTACTGAAACTTTACTTATAAACTTAGGTTCTTTTGCGTATGATAAATTTTTAAACACTCTGGCATATGCAAAGCTACTCCACAACGTTCACACTCCCATCTGCTAGTGCTGTTATACTCTGCATTGGCGTTTGGCAATGGCATTCCCTTGTGCAGTCACAGGTATAGGTCGAGCAAAGTGTGCCCAATGGCAGGCGCGAGCGGTTCGTACATACGATAGATTCACCGAATCCCTAACCTAAAGGTATTAATGTAAGGGAAATGATATTATATATTTTGCTTAAGAGCATCGTACTTATGCAGCGGTGATTACAAACATCTCGCTATCGAGCGTAAGCGAGACATTATATGTATGTATCTAACTACATACATATTATGCCATGCGGCATATATGTCTATACCGTAAAGTCAAGAGTCGAAAACAAACGAATCATCATAATATACGAATACTGGCTGCGCAAACGCTTCCAAATCAAAGCAGAATTTTTGTTTTTGCGCATGCGCAATACGATCGATGGGATTTCGCTACTCGAGTATAAATACGGCAGAGGTTACAGAATCCAATATACGAAAATTTACCTTATTGACTTCAGACATACTGGACAAAATAGGGTATTGCAAAGCGGGCGGATTTGACTATCTTCTCTTACTTTTATATTTTCCCTTTTGTATGACATCAAATAAATAATTTTAACAATAATATGAATAATTATCCTTCCTTCATGTATTAGTTTGCGTTGACTTTTTAACGCGCGGTCACGGTATTCAATATTTTTGTTCTTTGAAAAATAAAAATATGGATCCATCTTGTTCTCAAGTTGTTGATTCAAATAGTAGAGTAGGATAGTGAGAAACTCGTAGTTTAATGAATGTTACGTTTATTCTAAGAAACTACAAGTTTGGGAGGAAATTCTCAGACGGAGGTTTTTGATGCGGGAGGATGAACTCATTGCGTGGTTACTGTGAGTGACTTGCCACGTTGGCGGTTGCAAAGGAACTGGATCAAAATGGCGATCCGACTGCATGCATGCATATTGTTTGAACAATATGAGTGCATGAGTGTTAACTCAACGTCTGGGAATTTCGCCGGCTCGACACAATGCAAATATATATTTCATTTGGTATCAATATGTTTAGCCGCTACACTTTTTTGTCTAGACAATTTGCGGAAAAAAGTGTTTTGTCTAGACTTTCACGATGCTGTAATCGACGACTTTATGAAGAAAGAGCGTAGAATTGAGCTCAAGTATAAGTAAATGAATATCAGGTGAGTCATTTTTACAATAAAAATATAAATTGTTTATTGAAATCATTAAAATGTAATCAGGGAAATGTTCGCACATATGTTAATTGTAGACTTTCGGAGCAGAGCGTTTATTTGGATATCTTTTTAGTTACAGCTGTCAAATACAATAAGTACGTGCATTTCCTTTGTTGGCTAACAATTATTTTTATATAGTTAGGTATATGAATCTATGTTTTTCTTCAGCTTCCCATGGGGAACAGATCACGGACCGCCACTGCCCAATGGGCTGCCTGAAGTCTCATTTGACTGTCAGCCGTAGGACGCCCTATCCTGGTATAAGCTGGTAATTGCACTCTTTCTATAAGTTGCTCTGCCACTATCAGCCGAAATTGACAATACTTCAATTTATTTTTGGTGATTTTTTTGTATAAGCAGTATGAATTGAAAAGACACATATCAAGAAACGAAGCCAGTTGTTGATCCATTTTATCTACTCCCCCAATACCTTTGTTATATTCAACCATGGAGGAAGTACTAAATGGAGGGGTCCTACATGTGATTTAGTACCAATCAACATGATTCACCGTCTTTGACACCATACACTGTTTATAATGCTGTCTCGCTCACGACATATGAAATGCTTTTCTTATTTTCTATGTAAGCAACGTGTCTCTACTCCGTCTTCAATCTATTTACAAATCACCAAGGAAACACATGAAATCACTATGGTTACGGATTTGTTAGTAGTGTTGTTGCAAGTATGAAGATATCTGATAAATTCCGAATTCAAAAATGTTCCCACCTCATTGTGTACGGGATGATTTCCACAAGGATCTATTACCTCGAGCAAAGAAGTTACATACTTGAAGAAGCAAGTATCTATATATTTGAACATCACTAGTTCTAGAAATGGCTGTCACTTTCGTGACAAAATATTTTGACAAACAAAAAATAAATTTTATCAACGTAATCATATAGAATAGTGATTAAAGTGAAATATTATTCCATGTTCTACAACACATTTACTCTCATTTGTTGGCACGTTTAGGGAATACCCAGTTTGGCATTTATATGTTTTTTTTCCCATTAGGTAACACCCCTGTTCACAGTTGGAAGGTTACCGATAGAATGAATTTGGATTTTTGTATGATGAGTCGGGTAGCGCATTGCTAATTCTCAAAGGATTGATTTCTTAGCCTATCCCGTTCTATATATCCATGTATTCAACAACAGATAATGGTTTCATCACTGTAGCTGTTGATCTTCGTTTTCGCGTTGAAGTCATTTCAACAGAATCATGCATAGTGGATAAAATGCAAACTGGTTTTTTATCTTGCCATTTCAATGCCATCATTTTGTGACTAAATTGGGCTTCAACTTCACCTTTTTTTAGTTTTAATGTTTTGAAATGGGGCGGCATTTGTTTTCTGTTCGTTCGCACTGATCCTAAAACATTTGTACCTCCTTCTTGTAAACGTTGGTAAAGCAGTGGCGAGGAATACCAATTATCAAGAAATAGTGTGTATCCTTTGGAGAGATAAGGTGTCATCAGCTCCATAACAATAGCATCTGAAGATGGCAATTGAGCATCTCCAACTTTTTTCCCGGCGTAAATACGAAACTGAACACAGTACCCACTGGCAGATTCACACATTTTGTAGTTTTAAACCAAAACGAGCCCTTTTTGAGGGATTATATTGAATAAATGAAAGTGCACCACGAAATTTCATAAGACTTTCATCGATGGCAATATCTTGTTCGGGAACATATAAATAGGGAAAATTTTCATTGACATAGTCGATTACATATTTTACTTTATGTAAACGATCCTCGGTATCCGCCGTAGCATTATCAACCAGATGTAGATACTTACATATCTGGGTATATCGTTTGAAAGGCATTACTGATGCGAAAAAAGGTGTCTATGCTCTTTCTTGTTGACCAATAAGATTGCAGGGTATCCTTTTTTACTTGCGATTGTAAGACGCACAGGGCGATATAGGCTTCTAGTTCATCACTAGTGGTGTCGAACCATTCGGTGCTTGCCACATCCTTTTCTCCGGCGTATTTATTTGTCTGCGTGGTCAAGAAATCCCAAAAATCCTTCTCCAAAATTTTATCAAATATTTATATCAATACATCTGATTTCTTCTGGCAAATTTCTGGTAATAGATTGATGAATTTTGGCTTGGCACGATGATTGAATTTTGGTAGGAACGTCAGTAGGCGGGCAAGTAGGATTCCATTTCCACAATTCCAGATCTACTTTTTGCTTTTTTGAGGGTCGAGCTTCAGATTCGGTTTGGGAATCATCACTCTCAGATGATTCAGACTCTTCAGTCTCGCAACCAGGATCAATGCTATCTTCAGAATCACCCTCAGTATCACTGTCCGATAAAAGCAATTTAGAAAGAATTTCATCCTCCGTATTATTTTGTAACCTCCTGCTCATTTTGATGGATTCAAAATACTAATGACTTCTATTTATATATAAATCACTGTAAAAAAACAGTCACCAGTAGATATAAAAAAGTCTTGATAATTTCACTTACACAAATATATTATGTTCCTTATAATAAAATAATGGTTTTTATTTTGTACCTGAAAAAACGAGATACCTTCCTAAGAAATAATCTATGCAGAAAAGGGTGACGCGCACTAAACAGTTTGATTTTTGTGGTAAAAGTTAGTTGAACCAATCAGAACGCTGACGCGCGACACATACTTTTGAAGCGCCAAAAGTGTTTTTATTTTTTGTTTTGTTTTATTGATGGCCATAAAAGTCCATGTACGATATATAAAATAGCAATAAACGGCGTTAGTCAGCAAAAATATGCAATATAACAGAGTCAAAACAAGAGAAAGATATTACAATAATAAACTGTCTCAAAAAACTACAACTATTGCTGTTTTACCAATTAATACGGTACTTATAACTATTACGCATGTTATCACTCGAGTGTCTAGATCAGATATGTGATAAATTGTCGATAAAACTCAAAAAAAAAAAACTCCGTAAAACATTACGACCGCGAAGTAAAAATTTGAATTTCGACTGATTTTAGTTGGTTCTCATAGTGACATCTATTGTCGAATTCCGTAAATAAGTTTTAAAATCAAAGGGCTAATTTTTTCCTCATAGTGACATCTATTGTCTAATTCCGTGAATAAGTTTAAAAATAATATGAAATAATCTTCAACCAATACTTTACAAAAGTTTTCTCTATTGGCCGGTGCACCAATTTGGCCAATAATATGAAATAATCTTCAACCAATACTTTACAAAAGTTTTCTCTATTGGCCGGTGCACCAATTTGGCCGAGGCAGTTGTAAATAGCGTGTCGGGACACGCTATCGAAAGCCTTGCTGTCATCCAGTGAAGCCGGATGCAGTGTTTTAATTTGATATCTAGCCTGCCCGATAGCCCCCTGAAGCAGGTAGATATTTTCGGCACACCCGTCAGCGGCAGTAAAGCCCCTTTGGGTGCCCGAAAGAATCTTACACAAGTTTAATCGCCTGGACAGAATTTTGTTCAAGTGTCGGAGTACCACAGAGCAGATAGAAATTGGTCTGTGGTTACTCGCGACGTAGATGGAGGCATGTTGCAACTGTGACGCCAATTCACATAACCTACCTCTGACTTGTAATGGCAATCTTTTCTAGAAATTGCAACAATATTTCTAGCCTGTCATCCTGTATCTGAGATGCTTGCCACCCAAGACTACATGAACTTTTCCATGTTGCCCCAAAAATTGAAAAATAAAATCCTGTCCCAGTTATTAATTGAATCACTATCTCAGATCTTTCTTGACCCTGTCAATGAACTCTTGTTTCCAATGGTATATATTTTGCAGATTCTTGCACTTCATAGGCTGTAGGTGATGGATCGTGTATGAAGACATTTTGTTCTCATACCTGTTAGTGAGAAGCTCTAACTCAATCCCGTAGTTGTTTGCCAGTTGTGTTGAGTTGTGTCTCCGACCGATCCAGTTAAAGCGCCTTTCTAATATATAATCTTCTCTATTTTTGATATCCTCCAACTTTCATGGATCACCGCTGTGAAGATGAATTATTATTGTAATTGTCATCGAGCTTTTGCATGCCAATCTTCTTAATGTGGGTATTGATAAAAATTTAAATGTCTTCATGGTGTGCACCATTGTTACAATTTTTATAGTTACTTCACTACACTATCCCTCAGTGCCTGGTATTTGTGCGGCTGTCCCTGCCGGAATACAGAGATTGGAGCTCTGTAATGCCCGCTTTCCACTGCGAGCGGGAAATAGCTGAGCGGGAGCGGGAAATAGCTGAGCGGAGCGTAGTGAAATAGTTTTGGCCTTCCATTACGAAAGAGTTTTAAAAAATAATGGTATTTGCCTTCCACAGCCAACGAGCTCGGCGGAGTGAGCTAGGCGGAAAATGAGATGAGTCAGATGAAAGAGTTGTTTGCCTTCCATCAACAGCGGGCCCACAGAGTAGCCAACTAGGCGACATGACAGTGACAGCTGTGAGTGACAGTTCGTTGCAGAAACAAGTTGCGGTTGACGTTTTGTGGTAAGTTTTCGTAATAATGTCAGAGGATTCTAGTGAAGATGACTATATAAATACGATGCAAAAATGCTTATTACTCTACAATAAAAAAAATAAGCGTAACAAACGAAGATTTTGGATGAGCAACCATATTAGAGAGAGACATGTCAAAGGCGATTTACTTCGAATGTTCTACGATTTACAAGAAGAATATTTTAAAAATTATTTCAGGGTCAATAGAGAACAGTTTGAAGAATAATTACTGTCATTTATAAAAGAGGATATTGTGAAACAAGACACGAATTTTAGAAAAGCTATTTCACCACGAGAAAAACTTGCGATTACTCTAAGGTAGGAAATAAAACTCATATCATTATCAAGATGTTTATTAAAATTATACCCCTTTTATTTAATCTTAACACATAATAGTTACATAATAATTAGCGTAGATTCTCTCAACAAGCACAAGAGTTCGACTCTTTAATTGGTGAGGTATAGCGAATACTAAATAAAATAAAATGAATAAAAAAATACTATACAAATTGATAATTATTTTTACTTTTGTATTGTAATATAGGGTTTTCCTGTTATTTTGATATTCAAAGAAAAATGCCATTTTTTGAGATAAATGATAGCATGTTTATTTCATAATAAAGAGGAAGGTTATACAAATTGATAATTATTTTTATTTTTTTATTGTAATATAGGGTTTTCCAATAAGAGGTGTTATTTTGATATTCAAAGAAAAATGCCATTTTTTGAGATAAATGATCACATGTTTATTTCATAATAAAGAGGAAGGTGTGCCGTTAATAATGAAAAAAACATCAGCCAAATGGCCACCACGACCACGCTTTACAGGACCATATCCTTTTCTGCCCTATGTCCTCGATAGCCTTACGAATTCCATCTTTGAGGTCTTGAATCGACGCTGGGCTTTTGGCGTAGACCTTATCTTTCACGTGGCCCAAAAGGAAGAAGTCGCAAGATGTTAAATCACAAGATCTTGGTGGCCAATTGTGATCACCTCTTCGAGAGATAACACGGTCCGGAAACTTTTCCCGTACACCTCTTATTGGAAAACCCTATACTATTAAAACTTTTTTTTTTTTAAAAGTAAAAAATTAAGAAAATTGTTGATCTGTCAATGTGGTTATGCGGATGCTGGTGAAACTATGTGATAAGTTTCAAATTCTTCTTCAGCGTCACATACACTCTGTAGAACCTGTTGTTTTATTTTATTTTGCAAATAGGTTGGCATTTTCTTTGCAGTTTCGGCCATACTTTCAAAAAATAATTCCATTGGGTGTTTTTGGCGAACTTGCCTCCTCATATTATCTCTTTCTTCCTGACGTCTGTTATGATTATTTTCCATTTCTCTAATAATATCAAGAATATCGTCATCGTTCTTT
The DNA here is from genome assembly GCA_951799405.1 of Agapetus fuscipes. NCBI lineage: Eukaryota > Metazoa > Arthropoda > Insecta > Trichoptera > Glossosomatidae > Agapetus > Agapetus fuscipes. The sequence continues at coordinate 48,075 of CATOGX010000002.1, read as the reverse complement.
CTTTTTCGTTTTGCTTGTGGCGTACTTTCCGATTCTTCTACTACATACTCCAATGGAACTGATATACATAATCTTTCTTCATCAGCTAACGGAACTTCTGTATACTGTTGGTTGGGTTCTTCATAGCTGGAACCTTGCATGGCCTGTTGATCGGATATGTCTTGTGTTGACAAATTAGTGGATCTTTCGCGATTCTTCATGTAAGGAATCAAGAATTCCATAATTTGGCCATATTTCCAAGTATTCGCGGTAGGAGCAGCCTGGCCTGTTTTGCCGCTCTTTTGTCTTTTCAGACTATCTCGGTGATTGTCTCTCAATTTCTTCCACACAGATTTTGCTGTCTTAACTGAAAAATAAAAAAAAACATAAATCGCACGACTGCTTAGCACCATCTAATGCCATTAAACTTTTTTTTCCACGAGCTAGATTTACCTATTGATCGGCCTTTATATGATAATGGTCCAAGTGTGCCTTATGTATTTATAGGAGATCAAGCATTCGCGCTACGTAAAAACTTGCTTCGGCCGTTTCCGACACCCACCACTATTGAAAACCAAGCGAAGAGACATTTTAACTATCGTCTATGCAGAGCACGCAATGTTGTTGAAAATGCTTTTGGTATATTGTCCAGTAGATGGCGTGCTTACCGTTCTGAATAACAGTCCGTCGCGTGAACCACTAGACAACGGTTGATTTTAAACTCAGTGTTTTACACTTGGGGTACTGACATATATTCCTTGCCTTATAGGTTGGTATGATGCTGACCACCCATGCTGTAAAAAAATGGTTTACTTTGCCAATGTCCAACCTCATGGACTCCAACCTCATGAATCGGACATATGAAATTGAATAAATAAAAATGATTATCTACTCACTGTCTGTTATTTCCGGTATATTTAAATCTGCAATCTTCTTCCACACCATATCTTTCTTGTCCCCGTGGCGATAATCCTTATGGTTAGTGTCCCACAAGAACGGGTATTGTCGCACGGCTTCAATAAAGAGCTCCATGGCACAAACTGAAACAACTGCGCACAGAGAATTATTATTCAAGGTTACCCTGTTATATAGGGTGTTTTTTTTAGAGGTATAGAACTTTAAGTTGGCAACACTGTTTTAACTGGCGGCCATTTTGTCAGCTGTTAAGTGATTTGTGTTTAGTTTAGTTTGGCATTTTAACATGAATAGACAACTCGTGCAACAATTGAAGCCACACGATCACCTAGCAAGGCGTAGATTCGGTGAATGGGTCCAAAACAAGATTGCCGTTGATCCCGATTTTCATAAGAGAATTTTGTTTAGCGATGAAGCTCACTTTTGGTCGAATGGCTACGTCAATAAAAAAAACTGCCGTATTTGCAGTGAAGATAATGCTCAAGTGTATGTTGAGACACCGTTACATCCAGAAAAACTGACTGTTTGGTGTGCTTTATGGGCCGGTGGAATCATAGGTCCGCACTTTTTTTTAAAAAGACGCTGGTCAGAACGTTACAGTCAATGGTGACCGCTAAAGAGCCATGATTACTGACTTTTTCGTTCCTCAATTGAACAACCATGATGTGCAGGACCTGTGGTTTCAACAAGACGGCGCAACATGTCACACAGCTCGTGCCACAACTGATTTACTGAAGGAAACGTTTGGTAACCGCATAATTTCACGTTCCGGACCCGTGAATTGGCCTCCAAGATCGTGTGATTTAACACCACTAGATTATTTTCTGTGGAGATATGTGAAGTTGCTAGTCAACGCCGATAAGCCCGAAACGATTGACCACTCTGAGGACAACATTCGCCGCGTTATTGCCGATATACGGCCACAAATGTTGGAAAAAGTTATTGAAAATTGGACCTCCAGATTAGATTACGTCCGAGCCAACCGTAGCGGTCATATGCCAGAAATCATATTTAAATTAAAATGCCAAAAGATTATCTTTCGAATAAAGTCAACTTCATGACAATTTTAAAAATTCATCCTTGTTTTATTCCATTTCAAAGTTCTATACCTCTAAAAAAAACACCCTTTACAAAATAAAACCATTTTTGTAAGTATTTTTAAATATTTTTACTAAATATTTACAAAACAATATTTTTTCAAAACAGGACAAATATCTTATAAATAAAATATTACTATAACTTGGTTTCTAATGACGGCAGTCCCAGACAAGGCTGACATATTTTGCTGCCAAGAAAAAAGCTTAAAATCCAAAAATGTTCGAGAGTCCATGTCACATAACCTCACTATACGTAGCTACAAAAATGTACATTTCTACGCGAGTGATAACTCATTTTTATTATGCAAGCGGATCAATGAGAAAATAAGATTATAATAAAGTTAATAAAGCGTGATTTCATAACACGAATACAAAAAAAACATCACTTACATATTTGACAGAACGGACGGCGTCACGAAAATAATATCAATTGCTGAACGCGTGGCCCTACGCCCAGATCAAACGTTTTAATTATTAATAAAAAAGTTTTTTTGTTTCGAAAAATAATAAGTAATATATTATTTTGCTTTAATACATAAAAAGTAGATGTTTGAAATAAAACATACATTTTAATATTTTCAAATTAATAAAATAATGTATGATGTGTTTTTGTAAATCATGTATGATGTGTTTTATCGCTGTCACGCAACTGCGCGGGTTGGCGCGGGGGGCACGGGGGAGCGGAGTCAGTTGAAAACTAGCGGCCGAGACCATGACACAGCGGAGTCATTTTTACTCGCTCAGCCTGCTCCGCTCACTCCGCTGTCGGTGGAAGCACTTCTATGAAATTTACTGTTGCTAGTCGAGCGGAGTCCGTACGGAGTCCGCTCCGCTGGCAGTGGAAAGCGGGCTAGGAGCCCCTCCATACTGGTCAGGTCAGCGATTGTCACAGGAGGAGTTAGAATTGAATGTAAGAGGGGACCGGTAATCTCCGCGGTCGCAATTTCCCCATCCCACTATGTCCGTTCAGGTTGTATCCGACATGTGCCGGAAGCTTGTTATGTTTTAAAGGTATCTCCAGGCTGTACCTACAGGATACTTACTTCCGGCTAGCTCTCATCAGCATCACTCTCAGGGCGTGGGGTTCTTTCTTTCGGTTGCTTACTTGTACTTTGGGCAGGGTTTTATAATTAAAAGATAAGCATAACATGAACAAATAAGGGTTTTTTTACTTTACTAATATGGGGGAAATAAGGGAATGGCCAGACCTACATCTTTTCACTGAAACACTCCCTATTCTGTTGGCTGGATTCCCAAACTGAATGGCCTGAGGCAGCGCCCCAGGCTAGCGGTGGCTCCCGAGGCGGACGCCTACACACGTTGGAGCCCCTGGGTGGGCGCTCCTATGCACTTTGTCTCCTATGCCTCTGGTCCACAAGGCGGGTGCCTTGCTGGCAGGAAATCCAAGTAGATGGGGAGGAGGGAGCTCCATTGTAGTGCCCCCTCTTGCACCGCTTGGTGCTTGGTCGCTGACGTTTTAATCGGTTGACATCTTGCCGGGAACTGATGACCGACGCGACAGCCCGATCAGATCACACAGCGCAGTTCGGCCGCTTCCGTGACCGTTCGGCTCCGTACGGCCCACAAAACACACTGTACACTTGGAGATTGTTTTTTATATGTTATTATAAAATAAAATAACATTCCCCTAATCTAATCTAATCTAAGCTGCAAAGATATATATCATTAAAGATTTATATTAAATGCATTCCCACAAGCAGATATGTATAATTTCGCGCTAACACATGCCGCATGTGGACCTACAATATAAAAACCCAATCTCAAATGAACATAAGCCTTGCAACTCTTGCCGTCCTTCCCTGAAACAGGGGTGACATTGGCAAAGTGAACCAATTTTTTTACAGTATGGGTGGTCAGCCGCATAACAACCTATAAGTCAAGGAACATACATGACAAATTACATTTTTAAAATCAATAAAATAACAATATATACATTGACATAAAAAAACTAAATCACAAAACCAATTTTACTTTAACAAACCCCAGCCGCCAACATCACAGATCAACCGCCATTTCTTTCTATCCTTACATACTTCTTTCATTTCCTCCAGAGTCATAACCTTCTTCATACAAGCTCTTCTTTTATTATGACTCTGGATATTCCATTCATTCGCAATTTCGGATATTTGGTCCATCCATACCTTTCTCGGTCTTCCTCTACCACGACATCCATCTATTCTACCAACATATACTTTCTTCGTCAGTCTTTCCTCATTCATTCTCTCCATATGCCCAAACCATCTTAACAAACTTCTTTTAATCTTCACTTTCACACTTTCTCTTGCACCACATTCTTCTCTTACAAAAACATTCCTCACCCTGTCACTCCGTTTTTTCCCAATCATACTTCTTAGAAAGTCCATTTCAACAGTATGGACTTTACACCCCTTTCTTACAAAAATAAAGAAAGAAAACGAGGAGCAACCCAACAGTCTTCACACAGACCAGGTCAGAAATATGTCTTACCCCTCTTCTAACCATGATCTCATTGGATGTGACGTTATTTAGCCAAAATTTTGTGGTTGCGTTTTCGTATAAGTATTTTACGAATTTAATAAACTTGGCCGGTGCACCAATTTGGCCGAGGCAGTCGTAAATAGCGTGTCGGGACACGCTATCGAAAGCCTTGCTGTCATCCAGTGAAGCCGGATGCAGTGTTTTAATTTGATATCTAGCCTGCCAGATAGCCCCCTGAAGCAGGTAGATATTTTCGGCACACCCGTCAGCGGCAGTAAAGCCCCTTTGGGTGCTGGAAAGAATTTTACACAAGTTTAATCGCCTGGACAGAATTTTTTTCAAGTGTCGGAGTACCACAGAGCTGATAGAAATTGGTCTGTGGTTACTCGCGACATAGATGGAGGCATGTTGCAACTGTGACGCCAATTCACATAACCTACCTCTGACTTGTAATGGCAATCTTTTCTAGAAATTGCAACAATATTTCTAGCCTGTCAGGCTGTCTAGGCTGTCAAAATTAAAGAAATACCTTTCACTGCTGGTGGCAACTTGGTGCGGAGGAGCCTCCTGCAGTTTGGTTGTGTCCTTCCTTGATCTCCCCTTCCTTGTTGTAGTGGGCAATTCCTCTACGGCATTCAATCTGCTGTAATACAAGAGGTGATGGAGTAGTCAATTTGGTTCAGCCGCGCCGTCAGATTCGTACAAACTTCGGAGACCGCGCTTTCCGTGTTGCGGGGCCGGTGGAGTGGAACAGACTGCCACCCGGAGTGAAGAACTCCAAATCTGTGGGTGTATTTCGAGGAGCACTCAAGGCACACTTGTTTAGAAAGTCTTATCCATGATCGGAGAGGGCCCTTGAGGTGTGACACACACAAAAACGGCGCTCTCTTATCATGTGTAATTTAAAATAAATCAGCCTGTTATTATTATTATTATTAAGTCACATTTCAACTGATTATTACTCATCAGAGGAATAGAACCCTAGCCCTGTGGCTCTGATTGCAAGTGTTATTTTTTGGGGGGCAGTGTGTTTGGATTTTTAATGTATGAAAAATATAAGATTGATTCAAACAGTCAGACACTTAATCTTCTTCTTCTTTATGGCGAAGTCCCGCGTACAGCAGGAGCGCCAGTTTTAAGTGATAGTCAGATAACTCAATAATAAAAATGTATATTATGATGAGTTTATAAAATAGTAAGGAAATTTGTATTAGATGAATTAAATATGTATTGATAGGCAATTTATTATGGTAGGTAACTTGAATAATGTATGTGGTGAGTTTAGTCAATGTCAATTGTTTATGGTCTGACGTCTCGGGTTTTAATTGGTTGACGTTTGTGATTGGTCAAGACAAAAAGGTGTTGTTACATTACTTAGTACGGTTGGGATGGCATGATATAAAAGCCATATCTCTCCTAATTTTGTGTTCTTCTCTTGTACAAAACTTCTTCTCTTGTATCACATTCTGACTGGCAAAGTCATCACTATTCTTGTAAATTGTGTAACAAAATCTACAATAAAAATCTACGTACTATCAAGCAAGAAACAAAGTCTTTATATTCAAACTCCAGTCCATAACCAGCGACCGAAAATTCCCAACATAATCTCCGCGGTCGCAATTTCCCCATCCCACTATGTCCGTTCAGGTTGTATCCGACATGTGCCGGAAGCTTGTTATGTTTTAAAGGTATCTCCAGGCTGTACCTACAGGATACTTACTTCCGGCTAGCTCTCATCAGCATCACTCTCAGGGCGTGGGGTTCTTTCTTTCGGTTGCTTACTTGTACTAATTAAAAGATAAGCATAACATGAACAAATAAGGGTTTTTTTACTTTACTAATATGGGGGAAATAAGGGAATGGCCAGACCTACATCTTTTCACTGAAACACTCCCTATTCTGTTGGCTGGATTCCCAAACTGAATGGCCTGAGGCAGCGCCCCAGGCTAGCGGTGGCTCCCGAGGCGGACGCCTACACACGTTGGAGCCCCTGGGTGGGCGCTCCTATGCACTTTGTCTCCTATGCCTCTGGTCCACAAGGCGGGTGCCTTGCTGGCAGGAAATCCAAGTAGATGGGGAGGAGGGAGCTCCATTGTAGTGCCCCCTCTTGCACCGCTTGGTGCTTGGTCGCTGACGTTTTAATCGGTTGACATCTTGCCGGGAACTGATGACCGACGCGACAGCCCGATCAGATCACACAGCGCAGTTCGGCCGCTTCCGTGACCGTTCGGCTCCGTACGGCCCACAAAACACACTGTACACTTGGAGATTGTTTTTTATATGTTATTATAAAATAAAATAACATTCCCCTAATCTAATCTAATCTAATCTAAGCTGCAAAGATATATATCATTAAAGATTTATATTAAATGCATTCCCACAAGCAGATATGTATAATTTCGCGCTAACACATGCCGCATGTGGACCTACAATATAAAAACCCAATCTCAAATGAACATAAGCCTTGCAACTCTTGCCGTCCTTCCCTGAAACAGGGGTGACATTGGCAAAGTGAACCAATTTTTTTACAGTATGGGTGGTCAGCCGCATAACAACCTATAAGTCAAGGAACATACATGACAAATTACATTTTTAAAATCAATAAAATAACAATATATACATTGACATAAAAAAACTAAATCACAAAACCAATTTTACTTTAACAAACCCCAGCCGCCAACATCACAGATCAACCGCCATTTCTTTCTATCCTTACATACTTCTTTCATTTCCTCCAGAGTCATAACCTTCTTCATACAAGCTCTTCTTTTATTATGACTCTGGATATTCCATTCATTCGCAATTTCGGATATTTGGTCCATCCATACCTTTCTCGGTCTTCCTCTACCACGACATCCATCTATTCTACCAACATATACTTTCTTCGTCAGTCTTTCCTCATTCATTCTCTCCATATGCCCAAACCATCTTAACAAACTTCTTTTAATCTTCACTTTCACACTTTCTCTTGCACCACATTCTTCTCTTACAAAAACATTCCTCACCCTGTCACTCCGTTTTTTCCCAATCATACTTCTTAGAAAGTCCATTTCAACAGTATGGACTTTACACCCCTTTCTTACAAAAATAAAGAAAGAAAACGAGGAGCAACCCAACAGTCTTCACACAGACCAGGTCAGAAATATGTCTTACCCCTCTTCTAACCATGATCTCATTGGATGTGACGTTATTTAGCCAAAATTTTGTGGTTGCGTTTTCGTATAAGTATTTTACGAATTTAATAAACTTGGCCGGTGCACCAATTTGGCCGAGGCAGTCGTAAATAGCGTGTCGGGACACGCTATCGAAAGCCTTGCTGTCATCCAGTGAAGCCGGATGCAGTGTTTTAATTTGATATCTAGCCTGCCAGATAGCCCCCTGAAGCAGGTAGATATTTTCGGCACACCCGTCAGCGGCAGTAAAGCCCCTTTGGGTGCTGGAAAGAATTTTACACAAGTTTAATCGCCTGGACAGAATTTTTTTCAAGTGTCGGAGTACCACAGAGCTGATAGAAATTGGTCTGTGGTTACTCGCGACATAGATGGAGGCATGTTGCAACTGTGACGCCAATTCACATAACCTACCTCTGACTTGTAATGGCAATCTTTTCTAGAAATTGCAACAATATTTCTAGCCTGTCAGGCTGTCTAGGCTGTCAAAATTAAAGAAATACCTTTCACTGCTGGTGGCAACTTGGTGCGGAGGAGCCTCCTGCAGTTTGGTTGTGTCCTTCCTTGATCTCCCCTTCCTTGTTGTAGTGGGCAATTCCTCTACGGCATTCAATCTGCTGTAATACAAGAGGTGATGGAGTAGTCAATTTGGTTCAGCCGCGCCGTCAGATTCGTACAAACTTCGGAGACCGCGCTTTCCGTGTTGCGGGGCCGGTGGAGTGGAACAGACTGCCACCCGGAGTGAAGAACTCCAAATCTGTGGGTGTATTTCGAGGAGCACTCAAGGCACACTTGTTTAGAAAGTCTTATCCATGATCGGAGAGGGCCCTTGAGGTGTGACACACACAAAAACGGCGCTCTCTTATCATGTGTAATTTAAAATAAATCAGCCTGTTATTATTATTATTATTAAGTCACATTTCAACTGATTATTACTCATCAGAGGAATAGAACCCTAGCCCTGTGGCTCTGATTGCAAGTGTTATTTTTTGGGGGGCAGTGTGTTTGGATTTTTAATGTATGAAAAATATAAGATTGATTCAAACAGTCAGACACTCAATCTTCTTCTTCTTTATGGCGAATTCCCGCGTACAGCAGGAGCGCCAGTTTTAAGTGATAGTCAGATAACTCAATAATAAAAATGTATATTATGATGAGTTTATAAAATAGTAAGGAAATTTGTATTAGATGAATTAAATATGTATTGATAGGCAATTTATTATGGTAGGTAACTTGAATAATGTATGTGGTGAGTTTAGTCAATGTCAATTGTTTATGGTCTGACGTCTCGGGTTTTAATTGGTTGACGTTTGTGATTGGTCAAGACAAAAAGGTGTTGTTACATTACTTAGTACGGTTGGGATGGCATGATATAAAAGCCATATCTCTCCTAATTTTGTGTTCTTCTCTTGTACAAAACTTCTTCTCTTGTATCACATTCTGACTGGCAAAGTCATCACTATTCTTGTAAATTGTGTAACAAAATCTACAATAAAAATCTACGTACTATCAAGCAAGAAACAAAGTCTTTATATTCAAACTCCAGTCCATAACCAGCGACCGAAAATTCCCAACATAATCTCCGCGGTCGCAATTTCCCCATCCCACTATGTCCGTTCAGGTTGTATCCGACATGTGCCGGAAGCTTGTTATGTTTTAAAGGTATCTCCAGGCTGTACCTACAGGATACTTACTTCCGGCTAGCTCTCATCAGCATCACTCTCAGGGCGTGGGGTTCTTTCTTTCGGTTGCTTACTTGTACTAATTAAAAGATAAGCATAACATGAACAAATAAGGGTTTTTTTACTTTACTAATATGGGGGAAATAAGGGAATGGCCAGACCTACATCTTTTCACTGAAACACTCCCTATTCTGTTGGCTGGATTCCCAAACTGAATGGCCTGAGGCAGCGCCCCAGGCTAGCGGTGGCTCCCGAGGCGGACGCCTACACACGTTGGAGCCCCTGGGTGGGCGCTCCTATGCACTTTGTCTCCTATGCCTCTGGTCCACAAGGCGGGTGCCTTGCTGGCAGGAAATCCAAGTAGATGGGGAGGAGGGAGCTCCATTGTAGTGCCCCCTCTTGCACCGCTTGGTGCTTGGTCGCTGACGTTTTAATCGGTTGACATCTTGCCGGGAACTGATGACCGACGCGACAGCCCGATCAGATCACACAGCGCAGTTCGGCCGCTTCCGTGACCGTTCGGCTCCGTACGGCCCACAAAACACACTGTACACTTGGAGATTGTTTTTTATATGTTATTATAAAATAAAATAACATTCCCCTAATCTAATCTAATCTAATCTAAGCTGCAAAGATATATATCATTAAAGATTTATATTAAATGCATTCCCACAAGCAGATATGTATAATTTCGCGCTAACACATGCCGCATGTGGACCTACAATATAAAAACCCAATCTCAAATGAACATAAGCCTTGCAACTCTTGCCGTCCTTCCCTGAAACAGGGGTGACATTGGCAAAGTGAACCAATTTTTTTACAGTATGGGTGGTCAGCCGCATAACAACCTATAAGTCAAGGAACATACATGACAAATTACATTTTTAAAATCAATAAAATAACAATATATACATTGACATAAAAAAACTAAATCACAAAACCAATTTTACTTTAACAAACCCCAGCCGCCAACATCACAGATCAACCGCCATTTCTTTCTATCCTTACATACTTCTTTCATTTCCTCCAGAGTCATAACCTTCTTCATACAAGCTCTTCTTTTATTATGACTCTGGATATTCCATTCATTCGCAATTTCGGATATTTGGTCCATCCATACCTTTCTCGGTCTTCCTCTACCACGACATCCATCTATTCTACCAACATATACTTTCTTCGTCAGTCTTTCCTCATTCATTCTCTCCATATGCCCAAACCATCTTAACAAACTTCTTTTAATCTTCACTTTCACACTTTCTCTTGCACCACATTCTTCTCTTACAAAAACATTCCTCACCCTGTCACTCCGTTTTTTCCCAATCATACTTCTTAGAAAGTCCATTTCAACAGTATGGACTTTACACCCCTTTCTTACAAAAATAAAGAAAGAAAACGAGGAGCAACCCAACAGTCTTCACACAGACCAGGTCAGAAATATGTCTTACCCCTCTTCTAACCATGATCTCATTGGATGTGACGTTATTTAGCCAAAATTTTGTGGTTGCGTTTTCGTATAAGTATTTTACGAATTTAATAAACTTGGCCGGTGCACCAATTTGGCCGAGGCAGTCGTAAATAGCGTGTCGGGACACGCTATCGAAAGCCTTGCTGTCATCCAGTGAAGCCGGATGCAGTGTTTTAATTTGATATCTAGCCTGCCAGATAGCCCCCTGAAGCAGGTAGATATTTTCGGCACACCCGTCAGCGGCAGTAAAGCCCCTTTGGGTGCTGGAAAGAATTTTACACAAGTTTAATCGCCTGGACAGAATTTTTTTCAAGTGTCGGAGTACCACAGAGCTGATAGAAATTGGTCTGTGGTTACTCGCGACATAGATGGAGGCATGTTGCAACTGTGACGCCAATTCACATAACCTACCTCTGACTTGTAATGGCAATCTTTTCTAGAAATTGCAACAATATTTCTAGCCTGTCAGGCTGTCTAGGCTGTCAAAATTAAAGAAATACCTTTCACTGCTGGTGGCAACTTGGTGCGGAGGAGCCTCCTGCAGTTTGGTTGTGTCCTTCCTTGATCTCCCCTTCCTTGTTGTAGTGGGCAATTCCTCTACGGCATTCAATCTGCTGTAATACAAGAGGTGATGGAGTAGTCAATTTGGTTCAGCCGCGCCGTCAGATTCGTACAAACTTCGGAGACCGCGCTTTCCGTGTTGCGGGGCCGGTGGAGTGGAACAGACTGCCACCCGGAGTGAAGAACTCCAAATCTGTGGGTGTATTTCGAGGAGCACTCAAGGCACACTTGTTTAGAAAGTCTTATCCATGATCGGAGAGGGCCCTTGAGGTGTGACACACACAAAAACGGCGCTCTCTTATCATGTGTAATTTAAAATAAATCAGCCTGTTATTATTATTATTATTAAGTCACATTTCAACTGATTATTACTCATCAGAGGAATAGAACCCTAGCCCTGTGGCTCTGATTGCAAGTGTTATTTTTTGGGGGGCAGTGTGTTTGGATTTTTAATGTATGAAAAATATAAGATTGATTCAAACAGTCAGACACTTAATCTTCTTCTTCTTTATGGCGAATTCCCGCGTACAGCAGGAGCGCCAGTTTTAAGTGATAGTCAGATAACTCAATAATAAAAATGTATATTATGATGAGTTTATAAAATAGTAAGGAAATTTGTATTAGATGAATTAAATATGTATTGATAGGCAATTTATTATGGTAGGTAACTTGAATAATGTATGTGGTGAGTTTAGTCAATGTCAATTGTTTATGGTCTGACGTCTCGGGTTTTAATTGGTTGACGTTTGTGATTGGTCAAGACAAAAAGGTGTTGTTACATTACTTAGTACGGTTGGGATGGCATGATATAAAAGCCATATCTCTCCTAATTTTGTGTTCTTCTCTTGTACAAAACTTCTTCTCTTGTATCACATTCTGACTGGCAAAGTCATCACTATTCTTGTAAATTGTGTAACAAAATCTACAATAAAAATCTACGTACTATCAAGCAAGAAACAAAGTCTTTATATTCAAACTCCAGTCCATAACCAGCGACCGAAAATTCCCAACATAATCTCCGCGGTCGCAATTTCCCCATCCCACTATGTCCGTTCAGGTTGTATCCGACATGTGCCGGAAGCTTGTTATGTTTTAAAGGTATCTCCAGGCTGTACCTACAGGATACTTACTTCCGGCTAGCTCTCATCAGCATCACTCTCAGGGCGTGGGGTTCTTTCTTTCGGTTGCTTACTTGTACTAATTAAAAGATAAGCATAACATGAACAAATAAGGGTTTTTTTACTTTACTAATATGGGGGAAATAAGGGAATGGCCAGACCTACATCTTTTCACTGAAACACTCCCTATTCTGTTGGCTGGATTCCCAAACTGAATGGCCTGAGGCAGCGCCCCAGGCTAGCGGTGGCTCCCGAGGCGGACGCCTACACACGTTGGAGCCCCTGGGTGGGCGCTCCTATGCACTTTGTCTCCTATGCCTCTGGTCCACAAGGCGGGTGCCTTGCTGGCAGGAAATCCAAGTAGATGGGGAGGAGGGAGCTCCATTGTAGTGCCCCCTCTTGCACCGCTTGGTGCTTGGTCGCTGACGTTTTAATCGGTTGACATCTTGCCGGGAACTGATGACCGACGCGACAGCCCGATCAGATCACACAGCGCAGTTCGGCCGCTTCCGTGACCGTTCGGCTCCGTACGGCCCACAAAACACACTGTACACTTGGAGATTGTTTTTTATATGTTATTATAAAATAAAATAACATTCCCCTTTCTTACAAAAATAAAGAAAGAAAACGAGGAGCAACCCAACAGTCTTCACACAGACCAGGTCAGAAATATGTCTTACCCCTCTTCTAACCATGATCTCATTGGATGTGACGTTATTTAGCCAAAATTTTGTGGTTGCGTTTTCGTATAAGTATTTTACGAATTTAATAAACTTGGCCGGTGCACCAATTTGGCCGAGGCAGTCGTAAATAGCGTGTCGGGACACGCTATCGAAAGCCTTGCTGTCATCCAGTGAAGCCGGATGCAGTGTTTTAATTTGATATCTAGCCTGCCAGATAGCCCCCTGAAGCAGGTAGATATTTTCGGCACACCCGTCAGCGGCAGTAAAGCCCCTTTGGGTGCCGGAAAGAATTTTACACAAGTTTAATCGCCTGGACAGAATTTTTTTCAAGTGTCGGAGTACCACAGAGCTGATAGAAATTGGTCTGTGGTTACTCGCGACATAGATGGCGGCATGTTGCAACTGTGACGCCAATTCACATAACCTACCTCTGACTTGTAATGGCAATCTTTTCTAGAAATTGCAACAATATTTCTAGCCTGTCAGGCTGTCTAGGCTGTCAAAATTAAAGAAATACCTTTCACTGCTGGTGGCAACTTGGTGCGGAGGAGCCTCCTGCAGTTTGGTTGTGTCCTTCCTTGATCTCCCCTTCCTTGTTGTAGTGGGCAATTCCTCTACGGCATTCAATCTGCTGTAATACAAGAAGTCACATTTCAACTGATTATTACTCATCAGAGGAATAGAACCCTAGCCCTGTGGCTCTGATTGCAAGTGTTCTACCAACTGTACTCCAAGTATACAACTATAAATTGGAATTTAACAGCCCTATGCCAACTTGGTAGTCACTGTAGAAAGCAAGACCCAGTTGCTGTAAAGCTTAATGGACCTTTGGTGGCCGGTCTTTAAAAGGTAAATGAATTTTCAACCCAGCGAATGCAATGTTGTTTTAAAAATAGATTTGTGAAGAGGGATGCAATTCACAAACTCATTTTACCTGGCCAGAAACAGGTATTTACGTAACCAATCAATTATTTTACATTAAAAGATGAGCAGGATGTTCCCTGACTTACTTTGTTGGGTGTGAGTATTGGCATTGATGTGTATCCACTGACTATCTCCACAATGTCCTCGGTCAGGTCAGGGTTGCCAGACCTGAGGAGGCAGTTCATGACATGGTGCTCAAACAGCAGCCGGCAGAAGGTCACGTACTTCACCTGGTTGGGCTCCAGGCCTGATGATTTGTTGCTAAAAGAGCCCTGCAACAATAGAGGAAATTGTGTTAATAATATTATATTCATTGATAAGGAGTTTTAATATTAGAATGATTTATTAGGTGAGCGCTGTTTTGGTAAAAAACCATGTTGATGGACTGAAATTGATCTGGTTGCAACATACCGGATTTTAGTAAGTACAAGCTTTTCAAGTAGCTTCGGAATGGCGGACAATTTACTTATTGGTCGATAGTTTTTGACGTTACTCCTATCACCAGACTTGTATATTGGAGAAAGATACGATTGCTTCCAAATGGACCTTTGGTGGCCGGTCTTTAAAAGGTAAATGAATTTTCAACCCAGCGAATGCAATGTTGTTTTAAAAATAGATTTGTGAAGAGGGATGCAATTCACAAACTCATTTTACCTGGCCAGAAACAGGTATTTACGTAACCAATCAATTATTTAATATTTTTTATGAATTATTAATTGATAACTACCCCATGGCATTTGTTGAACAAGGCCCAAAGTTATTGTCAGTAGAACATGGCGCAGGCGAGTTGGAGCCAGTGTTAGTGCCATTAACGCAAAGTCGAGCCCCGACGCCTTATCCCCTCGACCATTCAAATTTGAAAATTACAGGATTTTTTTGTGCTCCGGCGGGAATTGCACCCACGACGTTCTGAATAACAGTCCGTCGCGTGAACCACTAGACAACGGTTGATTTTAAACTCAGTGTTTTACACTTGGGGTACTGACATATATTCCTTGCCTTATAGGTTGGTATGATGCTGACCACCCATGCTGTAAAAAAATGGTTTACTTTGCCAATGTCATCCCTGTTTCAGGGAAGGTCGGCAAGAGTTGCAGGGCTTATCTGTCAATGTGGTTATGCGGATGCTGGTGAAACTATGTGATAAGTTTCAAATTCTTCTTCAGCGTCACATACACTCTGTAGAACCTGTTGTTTTATTTTATTTTGCAAATAGGTTGGCATTTTCTTTGCAGTTTCGGCCATACTTTCAAAAAATAATTCCATTGGGTGTTTTTGGCGAACTTGCCTCCTCATATTATCTCTTTCTTCCTGACGTCTGTTATGATTATTTTCCATTTCTCTAATAATATCAAGAATATCGTCATCGTTCTTTCTTTTTCGTTTTGCTTGTGGCGTACTTTCCGATTCTTCTACTACATACTCCAATGGAACTGATATACATAATCCTTCTTCATCAGCTAACGGAACTTCTGTATACTGTTGGTTGGGTTCTTCATAGCTGGAACCTTGCATGGCCTGTTGATCGGATATGTCTTGTGTTGACAAATTAGTGGATCTTTCGCGATTCTTCATGTAAGGAATCAAGAATTCCATAATTTGGCCATATTTCCAAGTATTCGCGGTAGGAGCAGCCTGGCCTGTTTTGCCGCTCTTTTGTCTTTTCAGACTATCTCGGTGATTGTCTCTCAATTTCTTCCACACAGATTTTGCTGTCTTAACTGAAAAATAAAAAAAAACATAAATCGCACGACTGCTTAGCACCATCTAATGCCATTAAACTTTTTTTTCCACGAGCTAGATTTACCTATTGATCGGCCTTTATATGATAATGGTCCAAGTGTGCCTTATGTATTTATAGGAGATCAAGCATTCGCGCTACGTAAAAACTTGCTTCGGCCGTTTCCGACACCCACCACTATTGAAAACCAAGCGAAGAGACATTTTAACTATCGTCTATGCAGAGCACGCAATGTTGTTGAAAATGCTTTTGGTATATTGTCCAGTAGATGGCGTGCTTACCGCCGACCATTTGAGTGTAAACTTGAATTGATCGATAAAATAATTAAAGCAACATGTATACTGCACAACTATTTAATGTCATCGCCATCTACATCCACCTATAATGAAGAGGAAGATAATACTAACAGCTTTTTACCGATTAATAACGACACATTACGAGCCACGAGAGTAGCTTTTAATGTCAGAAATGAATTTTGTGATTATTTTAATACTATTGGTTCATTGCAAGGACTCCAACCTCATGAATCGGACATATGAAATTGAATAAATAAAAATGATTATCTACTTACTGTCTGTTATTTCCGGTAAATTTAAATCTGCAATCTTCTTCCACACCATATCTTTCTTGTCCCCGTGGCGATAATCCTTATGGTTAGTGTCCCACAAGAACGGGTATTGTCGCACGGCTTCAATAAAGAGCTCCATGGCACAAACTGAAACAACTGCGCACAGAGAATTATTATTCAAGGTTACCCTGTTATACAAAATAAAACCATTTTTGTAAGTATTTTTAAATATTTTTACTAAATATTTACAAAACAATATTTTTTCAAAACAGGACAAATATCTTATAAATAAAATATTACTATAACTTGGTTTCTAATGACGGCAGTCCCAGACAAGGCTGACATATTTTGCTGCCAAGAAAAAAGCTTAAAATCCAAAAATGTTCGAGAGTCCATGTCACATAACCTCACTATACGTAGCTACAAAAATGTACATTTCTACGCGAGTGATAACTCATTTTTATTATGCAAGCGGATCAATGAGAAAATAAGATTATAATAAAGTTAATAAAGCGTGATTTCATAACACGAATACAAAAAAAACATCACTTACATATTTGACAGAACGGACGGCGTCACGAAAATAATATTAATTGCTGAACGCGTGGCCCTACGCCCAGATCAAACGTTTTAATTATTAATAAAAAAGTTTTTTTTTGTTTCGAAAAATAATAAGTAATATATTATTTTGCTTTAATACATAAAAAGTAGATGTTTGAAATAAAACATACATTTTAATATTTTCAAATTAATAAAATAATGTATGATGTGTTTTTGTAAATCATGTATGATGTGTTTTATCGCTGTCACGCAACTGCGCGGGTTGGCGCGGGGGGCACGGGGGAGCGGAGTCAGTTGAAAACTAGCGGCCGAGACCATGACACAGCGGAGTCATTTTTACTCGCTCAGCCTGCTCCGCTCACTCCGCTGTCGGTGGAAGCACTTCTATGAAATTTACTGTTGCTAGTCGAGCGGAGTCCGTACGGAGTCCGCTGGAAACTCGCTCAACTCTGCGACCACTTTCGTAACTCTTTGTACTCGCTCAGTCCGCTCCGCTGACTCGCTGTCGGTGGAAGCACTTCTATGAAATTTACTGTTGCTAGTCGAGCGGAGTCCGTACGGAGTCCGCTCCGCTGGCAGTGGAAAGCGGGCATTAGGAGCCCCTCCATACTGGTCAGGTCAGCGATTGTCACAGGAGGAGTTAGAATTGAATGTAAGAGGGGACCGGTAATCTCCGCGGTCGCAATTTCCCCATCCCACTATGTCCGTTCAGGTTGTATCCGACATGTGCCGGAAGCTTGTTATGTTTTAAAGGTATCTCCAGGCTGTACCTACAGGATACTTACTTCCGGCTAGCTCTCATCAGCATCACTCTCAGGGCGTGGGGTTCTTTCTTTCGGTTGCTTACTTGTACTAATTAAAAGATAAGCATAACATGAACAAATAAGGGTTTTTTTACTTTACTAATATGGGGGAAATAAGGGAATGGTCAGACCTACATCTTTTCACTGAAACACTCCCTATTCTGTTGGCTGGATTCCCAAACTGAATGGCCTGAGGCAGCGCCCCAGGCTAGCGGTGGCTCCCGAGGCGGACGCCTACACACGTTGGAGCCCCTGGGTGGGCGCTCCTATGCACTTTGTCTCCTATGCCTCTGGTCCACAAGGCGGGTGCCTTGCTGGCAGGAAATCCAAGTAGATGGGGAGGAGGGAGCTCCATTGTAGTGCCCCCTCTTGCACCGCTTGGTGCTTGGTCGCTGACGTTTTAATCGGTTGACATCTTGCCGGGAACTGATGACCGACGCGACAGCCCGATCAGATCACACAGCGCAGTTCGGCCGCTTCCGTGACCGTTCGGCTCCGTACGGCCCACAAAACACACTGTACACTTGGAGATTGTTTTTTATATGTTATTATAAAATAAAATAACATTCCCCTTTCTTACAAAAATAAAGAAAGAAAACGAGGAGCAACCCAACAGTCTTCACACAGACCAGGTCAGAAATATGTCTTACCCCTCTTCTAACCATGATCTCATTGGATGTGACGTTATTTAGCCAAAATTTTGTGGTTGCGTTTTCGTATAAGTATTTTACGAATTTAATAAACTTGGCCGGTGCACCAATTTGGCCGAGGCAGTCGTAAATAGCGTGTCGGGACACGCTATCGAAAGCCTTGCTGTCATCCAGTGAAGCCGGATGCAGTGTTTTAATTTGATATCTAGCCTGCCAGATAGCCCCCTGAAGCAGGTAGATATTTTCGGCACACCCGTCAGCGGCAGTAAAGCCCCTTTGGGTGCCGGAAAGAATTTTACACAAGTTTAATCGCCTGGACAGAATTTTTTTCAAGTGTCGGAGTACCACAGAGCTGATAGAAATTGGTCTGTGGTTACTCGCGACATAGATGGCGGCATGTTGCAACTGTGACGCCAATTCACATAACCTACCTCTGACTTGTAATGGCAATCTTTTCTAGAAATTGCAACAATATTTCTAGCCTGTCAGGCTGTCTAGGCTGTCAAAATTAAAGAAATACCTTTCACTGCTGGTGGCAACTTGGTGCGGAGGAGCCTCCTGCAGTTTGGTTGTGTCCTTCCTTGATCTCCCCTTCCTTGTTGTAGTGGGCAATTCCTCTACGGCATTCAATCTGCTGTAATACAAGAAGTCACATTTCAACTGATTATTACTCATCAGAGGAATAGAACCCTAGCCCTGTGGCTCTGATTGCAAGTGTTCTACCAACTGTACTCCAAGTATACAACTATAAATTGGAATTTAACAGCCCTATGCCAACTTGGTAGTCACTGTAGAAAGCAAGACCCAGTTGCTGTAAAGCTTAATGGACCTTTGGTGGCCGGTCTTTAAAAGGTAAATGAATTTTCAACCCAGCGAATGCAATGTTGTTTTAAAAATAGATTTGTGAAGAGGGATGCAATTCACAAACTCATTTTACCTGGCCAGAAACAGGTATTTACGTAACCAATCAATTATTTTACATTAAAAGATGAGCAGGATGTTCCCTGACTTACTTTGTTGGGTGTGAGTATTGGCATTGATGTGTATCCACTGACTATCTCCACAATGTCCTCGGTCAGGTCAGGGTTGCCAGACCTGAGGAGGCAGTTCATGACATGGTGCTCAAACAGCAGCCGGCAGAAGGTCACGTACTTCACCTGGTTGGGCTCCAGGCCTGATGATTTGTTGCTAAAAGAGCCCTGCAACAATAGAGGAAATTGTGTTAATAATATTATATTCATTGATAAGGAGTTTTAATATTAGAATGATTTATTAGGTGAGCGCTGTTTTGGTAAAAAACCATGTTGATGGACTGAAATTGATCTGGTTGCAACATACCGGATTTTAGTAAGTACAAGCTTTTCAAGTAGCTTCGGAATGGCGGACAATTTACTTATTGGTCGATAGTTTTTGACGTTACTCCTATCACCAGACTTGTATATTGGAGAAAGATACGATTGCTTCCAAATGGACCTTTGGTGGCCGGTCTTTAAAAGGTAAATGAATTTTCAACCCAGCGAATGCAATGTTGTTTTAAAAATAGATTTGTGAAGAGGGATGCAATTCACAAACTCATTTTACCTGGCCAGAAACAGGTATTTACGTAACCAATCAATTATTTAATATTTTTTATGAATTATTAATTGATAACTACCCCATGGCATTTGTTGAACAAGGCCCAAAGTTATTGTCAGTAGAACATGGCGCAGGCGAGTTGGAGCCAGTGTTAGTGCCATTAACGCAAAGTCGAGCCCCGACGCCTTATCCCCTCGACCATTCAAATTTGAAAATTACAGGATTTTTTTGTGCTCCGGCGGGAATTGCACCCACGACGTTCTGAATAACAGTCCGTCGCGTGAACCACTAGACAACGGTTGATTTTAAACTCAGTGTTTTACACTTGGGGTACTGACATATATTCCTTGCCTTATAGGTTGGTATGATGCTGACCACCCATGCTGTAAAAAAATGGTTTACTTTGCCAATGTCATCCCTGTTTCAGGGAAGGTCGGCAAGAGTTGCAGGGCTTATCTGTCAATGTGGTTATGCGGATGCTGGTGAAACTATGTGATAAGTTTCAAATTCTTCTTCAGCGTCACATACACTCTGTAGAACCTGTTGTTTTATTTTATTTTGCAAATAGGTTGGCATTTTCTTTGCAGTTTCGGCCATACTTTCAAAAAATAATTCCATTGGGTGTTTTTGGCGAACTTGCCTCCTCATATTATCTCTTTCTTCCTGACGTCTGTTATGATTATTTTCCATTTCTCTAATAATATCAAGAATATCGTCATCGTTCTTTCTTTTTCGTTTTGCTTGTGGCGTACTTTCCGATTCTTCTACTACATACTCCAATGGAACTGATATACATAATCCTTCTTCATCAGCTAACGGAACTTCTGTATACTGTTGGTTGGGTTCTTCATAGCTGGAACCTTGCATGGCCTGTTGATCGGATATGTCTTGTGTTGACAAATTAGTGGATCTTTCGCGATTCTTCATGTAAGGAATCAAGAATTCCATAATTTGGCCATATTTCCAAGTATTCGCGGTAGGAGCAGCCTGGCCTGTTTTGCCGCTCTTTTGTCTTTTCAGACTATCTCGGTGATTGTCTCTCAATTTCTTCCACACAGATTTTGCTGTCTTAACTGAAAAATAAAAAAAAACATAAATCGCACGACTGCTTAGCACCATCTAATGCCATTAAACTTTTTTTTCCACGAGCTAGATTTACCTATTGATCGGCCTTTATATGATAATGGTCCAAGTGTGCCTTATGTATTTATAGGAGATCAAGCATTCGCGCTACGTAAAAACTTGCTTCGGCCGTTTCCGACACCCACCACTATTGAAAACCAAGCGAAGAGACATTTTAACTATCGTCTATGCAGAGCACGCAATGTTGTTGAAAATGCTTTTGGTATATTGTCCAGTAGATGGCGTGCTTACCGCCGACCATTTGAGTGTAAACTTGAATTGATCGATAAAATAATTAAAGCAACATGTATACTGCACAACTATTTAATGTCATCGCCATCTACATCCACCTATAATGAAGAGGAAGATAATACTAACAGCTTTTTACCGATTAATAACGACACATTACGAGCCACGAGAGTAGCTTTTAATGTCAGAAATGAATTTTGTGATTATTTTAATACTATTGGTTCATTGCAAGGACTCCAACCTCATGAATCGGACATATGAAATTGAATAAATAAAAATGATTATCTACTTACTGTCTGTTATTTCCGGTAAATTTAAATCTGCAATCTTCTTCCACACCATATCTTTCTTGTCCCCGTGGCGATAATCCTTATGGTTAGTGTCCCACAAGAACGGGTATTGTCGCACGGCTTCAATAAAGAGCTCCATGGCACAAACTGAAACAACTGCGCACAGAGAATTATTATTCAAGGTTACCCTGTTATACAAAATAAAACCATTTTTGTAAGTATTTTTAAATATTTTTACTAAATATTTACAAAACAATATTTTTTCAAAACAGGACAAATATCTTATAAATAAAATATTACTATAACTTGGTTTCTAATGACGGCAGTCCCAGACAAGGCTGACATATTTTGCTGCCAAGAAAAAAGCTTAAAATCCAAAAATGTTCGAGAGTCCATGTCACATAACCTCACTATACGTAGCTACAAAAATGTACATTTCTACGCGAGTGATAACTCATTTTTATTATGCAAGCGGATCAATGAGAAAATAAGATTATAATAAAGTTAATAAAGCGTGATTTCATAACACGAATACAAAAAAAACATCACTTACATATTTGACAGAACGGACGGCGTCACGAAAATAATATTAATTGCTGAACGCGTGGCCCTACGCCCAGATCAAACGTTTTAATTATTAATAAAAAAGTTTTTTTTTGTTTCGAAAAATAATAAGTAATATATTATTTTGCTTTAATACATAAAAAGTAGATGTTTGAAATAAAACATACATTTTAATATTTTCAAATTAATAAAATAATGTATGATGTGTTTTTGTAAATCATGTATGATGTGTTTTATCGCTGTCACGCAACTGCGCGGGTTGGCGCGGGGGGCACGGGGGAGCGGAGTCAGTTGAAAACTAGCGGCCGAGACCATGACACAGCGGAGTCATTTTTACTCGCTCAGCCTGCTCCGCTCACTCCGCTGTCGGTGGAAGCACTTCTATGAAATTTACTGTTGCTAGTCGAGCGGAGTCCGTACGGAGTCCGCTGGAAACTCGGTCAACTCTGCGACCACTTTCGTAACTCTTTGTACTCGCTCAGTCCGCTCCGCTGACTCGCTGTCGGTGGAAGCACTTCTATGAAATTTACTGTTGCTAGTCGAGCGGAGTCCGTACGGAGTCCGCTCCGCTGGCAGTGGAAAGCGGGCATTAGGAGCCCCTCCATACTGGTCAGGTCAGCGATTGTCACAGGAGGAGTTAGAATTGAATGTAAGAGGGGACCGGTAATCTCCGCGGTCGCAATTTCCCCATCCCACTATGTCCGTTCAGGTTGTATCCGACATGTGCCGGAAGCTTGTTATGTTTTAAAGGTATCTCCAGGCTGTACCTACAGGATACTTACTTCCGGCTAGCTCTCATCAGCATCACTCTCAGGGCGTGGGGTTCTTTCTTTCGGTTGCTTACTTGTACTAATTAAAAGATAAGCATAACATGAACAAATAAGGGTTTTTTTACTTTACTAATATGGGGGAAATAAGGGAATGGTCAGACCTACATCTTTTCACTGAAACACTCCCTATTCTGTTGGCTGGATTCCCAAACTGAATGGCCTGAGGCAGCGCCCCAGGCTAGCGGTGGCTCCCGAGGCGGACGCCTACACACGTTGGAGCCCCTGGGTGGGCGCTCCTATGCACTTTGTCTCCTATGCCTCTGGTCCACAAGGCGGGTGCCTTGCTGGCAGGAAATCCAAGTAGATGGGGAGGAGGGAGCTCCATTGTAGTGCCCCCTCTTGCACCGCTTGGTGCTTGGTCGCTGACGTTTTAATCGGTTGACATCTTGCCGGGAACTGATGACCGACGCGACAGCCCGATCAGATCACACAGCGCAGTTCGGCCGCTTCCGTGACCGTTCGGCTCCGTACGGCCCACAAAACACACTGTACACTTGGAGATTGTTTTTTATATGTTATTATAAAATAAAATAACATTCCCCTTTCTTACAAAAATAAAGAAAGAAAACGAGGAGCAACCCAACAGTCTTCACACAGACCAGGTCAGAAATATGTCTTACCCCTCTTCTAACCATGATCTCATTGGATGTGACGTTATTTAGCCAAAATTTTGTGGTTGCGTTTTCGTATAAGTATTTTACGAATTTAATAAACTTGGCCGGTGCACCAATTTGGCCGAGGCAGTCGTAAATAGCGTGTCGGGACACGCTATCGAAAGCCTTGCTGTCATCCAGTGAAGCCGGATGCAGTGTTTTAATTTGATATCTAGCCTGCCAGATAGCCCCCTGAAGCAGGTAGATATTTTCGGCACACCCGTCAGCGGCAGTAAAGCCCCTTTGGGTGCCGGAAAGAATTTTACACAAGTTTAATCGCCTGGACAGAATTTTTTTCAAGTGTCGGAGTACCACAGAGCTGATAGAAATTGGTCTGTGGTTACTCGCGACATAGATGGCGGCATGTTGCAACTGTGACGCCAATTCACATAACCTACCTCTGACTTGTAATGGCAATCTTTTCTAGAAATTGCAACAATATTTCTAGCCTGTCAGGCTGTCTAGGCTGTCAAAATTAAAGAAATACCTTTCACTGCTGGTGGCAACTTGGTGCGGAGGAGCCTCCTGCAGTTTGGTTGTGTCCTTCCTTGATCTCCCCTTCCTTGTTGTAGTGGGCAATTCCTCTACGGCATTCAATCTGCTGTAATACAAGAAGTCACATTTCAACTGATTATTACTCATCAGAGGAATAGAACCCTAGCCCTGTGGCTCTGATTGCAAGTGTTCTACCAACTGTACTCCAAGTATACAACTATAAATTGGAATTTAACAGCCCTATGCCAACTTGGTAGTCACTGTAGAAAGCAAGACCCAGTTGCTGTAAAGCTTAATGGACCTTTGGTGGCCGGTCTTTAAAAGGTAAATGAATTTTCAACCCAGCGAATGCAATGTTGTTTTAAAAATAGATTTGTGAAGAGGGATGCAATTCACAAACTCATTTTACCTGGCCAGAAACAGGTATTTACGTAACCAATCAATTATTTTACATTAAAAGATGAGCAGGATGTTCCCTGACTTACTTTGTTGGGTGTGAGTATTGGCATTGATGTGTATCCACTGACTATCTCCACAATGTCCTCGGTCAGGTCAGGGTTGCCAGACCTGAGGAGGCAGTTCATGACATGGTGCTCAAACAGCAGCCGGCAGAAGGTCACGTACTTCACCTGGTTGGGCTCCAGGCCTGATGATTTGTTGCTAAAAGAGCCCTGCAACAATAGAGGAAATTGTGTTAATAATATTATATTCATTGATAAGGAGTTTTAATATTAGAATGATTTATTAGGTGAGCGCTGTTTTGGTAAAAAACCATGTTCTATAATAATCTATAATCTAAGTTGCAAGGATATATTCATTTAAAGCTCTCAGATGTATGCCCACAAACTAACAAGTGTAGTTCGCGCTTACAAATGCTGAAAGTGTACTTACAAATAAAATCCAAACCTCAAATGAACATAAGCCCCACAACTTTTGCCGACCTTCCCTGAAACAGGGGTGACATTGGCAAAGTGAACCATTTTTTACAGTATGGGTGGTCAGCCTCATACCAACCTATAAGTCAAGGAATATGAATAATAAATTACATTTAAATATAAAAAAGAACAAAACCTTACAAAGAAATCTATACAAAAAAAGTCGAAAATTTCCTATGCAAAAAATGTAGCAAATGAATACACCAACATTAGAAATCAACATTGCAGATTAGCCGCCACTTCTTCCTGTCCTTGCATACTTCTTTCATTTCATCCAGAGTCATAACCTTTTTCATACAAGTCCTCCTTTTATTATGACTCTGGATATCCCATTATATTATATCTCATTCATATATTCAGATATCCCATTCATTCGCTATTTAAGAGATTTGATCCTTCCATACTTCATAACCTTTTTCATACAAGTCCTCCTTTTATTATGACTCTGGATATCCCATTATATTATATCCCATTCATATATTCAGATATCCCATTCATTCGCTATTTCAGAGATTTGATCCTTCCATACTTTTCTCGGTCTTCCTCTACCACGACATCCATCTATTCTAGCAACATATACTTTCTTCGTCAATCTTTCATCACTCATTCTCTCCAAATGCCCGAACCATCTTAACATACTTCTTTTAATCTTCACTTTCACACTTTCCCTTACACCACATTCTTCTCTTACAAAATCATTCCTCACCCTGTCACATTTGAAAAAAAAACAAAATATGCATTTTACAAACTTTGTGTAGCTAAGAATGGCTTTATCAATGTTTCTTCGAAGTTTTATTTAACGTCATCAGGAGATGTTTCTCTTCTATGACGGAGAAGCATGAACTAAAATATTGTTGTTGCTCGTGAACGAAGATTGTAGGTACATGAGAAAGCTTTTGGGGATCTCTTGTACCTAGGACGTGAAGGCTCAATTAGTTATTTTAAAACTCAAAAATTTTAAGTTTATGAAAAATGTCTTCTAACTTTCTACCCAAAATTCTAATTTAAAATAATTTATAATTAATTTGTTTGCAATATTTTAATATTTTCAAATATTTTCAACGAATTATTCCGTTTCCTTTCTGATGCATACAGAGCGACAATCTCTTTAAACACTCTGAATATTTTGATATACATCCTAACCGTTTCTTTGTCCAATTGAAAAACAGAATTCGAGACATCGTCCATCGTTAGGCATGCATTCTTATTAATCAGCGCTTCGTAACGCGCCTGAATCTTTTCAATATTAAATGCATCCAAGTACGCAGAGAATGTCAAATAAAATAATGAAATAAATTGATTTGAATCCACAAATCTACGGGCTTTCACCGGTGATAATGTTTCGCTTAATCTTTGATATTCAAGTTTTGAATCTAGGTTTTGGCTTTCAACACTACTCAAGTTTTTTAATATATCCAGATAGACATTCTTTGAGTTCTCATAAGCATTTTCCTTATGTTTTGTTAAATCCCTAAGACAAGTTGGCATATCTGTACTGTACGGTTTTCTGAAATTGTTCCATAGTTGCTGTTGGAAAATTTTTAGAGTCAGCGTCATAAAGTCCTCGTCCATTTTCAATAAATGTTTTAATGCAGAGAATGATATGAGGTGACGCAGGAAGCTTGGCTGCAGTGCTGCGATTATCTTCACTTGTGTATTCACATCTTCACCTAAGATACTTTTGAACATCTCCTCGGCAAACATGTGACAGTGCTTCCCCACATTAGGGTAGCTGGTGTTGGATTCTCTCTCACACATGTAGAAGGCGTAGGCCATTACAGACACTAGACGAGACAACAAGGTGACATGTTTCTTGGGGAAGTCCAGCTTGACCAGTTCCACCAGCAGCCTGAATATCTGTCTGCACGCATCATTTACCATGCCCGTGCACAGGACGTTGCTGCTCCACAGCAGCCAGCCAATCAGCGGCTTGCTCTGCTTCATCATGTGCTTGCTGGGGTTCTTTATGTGTTTTTCATGAAATATACACAAATCAGCTTCCAGCAGTTCAACCAGATACTCCAACACCATCATCAATCTAGAGATCCGCATCTTTCTATCCAGCATCTTGTGCAGATAGAAATAATTAAAAAGATCCGCATCACTCAATCCAGGGTCCAGATCGCTCCTATCGATGGCAGGTCCTTCAGGAATGTCTGACTGGATTTCAGCTTCGATCCTGTTTATCACGAACTTGAAGATGCTCTGTTGGGGTTCTGCTTTGTTCTTTTTCGGCGCCGAGTCCCTCTTGAATGAGTTGATTAGAAACTCTTTGTAGAAGGTGCGTACGGGCGCGGTGCATGGAGGGTGTGTGGCGAACACGCAGTCTATGGTTGATAGACTCTCTTGTATCAAATACGCACTGCTGTACTGAGAATCCTCACTGTCATAGATGTTCAGGATGATGGCCGTGACATTGAGCATGATCTCCACGGTGGGGAACTTGTTGTACTTGAGGATGTCCTTATATATATATACAAGGATAATTTATTTATAAGGTACACATAATTGAAGAGCGCCGTTTTTGTGTGTGTCACACCTCAAGGGCCCTCTCAAATCACGGATAAGATTTTTTGTAAAGATGCGTCTTTAGTGCTCCTTTAAAGACACCAACAGTTTCTGCCTTCCTCACATTAGGTGGTAGTCTGTTCCACTCCATTGGGCCCGCAAACCGGAAAGCACGGTCCCCAAAATTAGTGCGTGTCTGACGTGACGGCTGGACTAAGTCAACCACCCCACACCCTGCAGATCTGAGAGTTTGGCGTCTCAAATCTATCTCAATAGGTGAGAACATGTCAGACAGGTATGAAGGAGCCGTACCATTGACAGCTTTGTAAACCATCAAACAAACACGGTAGACCACCCTCTCCGGAAAACGAAGCCAATGCAGTTCTTTCAACAATGGAGTAATATGATTAAATTTGGACATCCCGAAAATGAGTCTTGCTGCAGAGTTCAGCACAGATTGTAGTCGGCTGAACTGTTTTTTCGGCTGACCTATATACAGCGTTGAGCAATAGTCAACCCGAGACATCACAAAAGCGTTAACCAGGGTCCTGACCGCCCCTGATGGTAAACATCTCCTGATTGCCTTAATCTGGCGAAGTTCAAAAAACGAGGAGGATACCGTGTTATTCAACTGCTCTCCCATTGTGAGGTTCCGATCCAGTGTGACTCCTAGAAGTCTCACTGAATCTGACGGCTGAATCAGCTGTCCCCCAATGGAGAGTGGTACGCGAGTTGTCAGGAGATGATCACGCCTGGACGTAGCCGCCCACATAATTTCCGTCTTACCCATGTTAAGGATTAGGCCATTGCTTGTCATCCATTCACCGATCTCCGCAATGCAAGCTGCCATTCTGTTACTGAGAGCTCCCGCCATGTGTGGTCGACACTGAGAGTAAATCTGCCAGTCATCTGCATATGCATGTGTAGTAAGGCTCCATTTCTCGACTATGCTCTCAATGTCGGCCGTGTATAAAATAAATAGGATCGGTCCCAACACAGACCCCTGCGGCACTCCGGAGATCAGCGAATAGGAAGGTGAGACACAGTCACAAGTACGCACTACCTGCTTGCGATCCGCCAAATAGGAGGTGAACCACGCCAGAGCCTTATCTCTCAAGCCGTACGCATCCTCCAACCTCTTTATCAAGATATCATGACATACGGTGTCAAAAGCCGCACTCATGTCCAGAAGAGCTAGGAGCGCAAGATTCCCGCAATCCACTGCCGATATCAGATCTGAGACTACGGTCAACAAACCAGTTTCAGTTGAATGATATTTCCTATAGGCTGATTGCCTTTTCGGCATCAGGTTGTTATCACTCAGATAAGATACCAGCCGGTTAGAGACAATACGCTCCAGCACCTTGGACAAAAACGGCAAATTCGACACCGGCCTGAAATTGGAGGGATCATTAGGATCGAGATTTGTTTTTTTTAGTATCGGCGTTATCTGCGCTTCCTTCAAAAAAGAGGGAACAGTGGATTCCACAAGGCATCCATTAATAAGCCTTACAATAAATGGAGCCACTTGTAAGATGCACTCTTTCAGCACCCACGCTGGCACAGGATCAAGATCACACTGCTTATTTGGTGATCCCACTACGACTCGCGTTACCTCCTCAATAGAGGTCAGCTCAAGCATTTCAAGTTGCGAGTTGCACATAGATTCAGGAGAACCTGGACCAATCTCCAGAGGAGAGTCTCTACGTGGTATTTTATCCTGAAAGTATGCAGCGAACTCATCAGCAGTCGACATTGAACCCGTACCAGCCCGAGCACTGCCAGACACGTTCTCCAGAAGTCTCCATAAACGCTGTGGACATTTTTCCCTAGCTATCATTGTACAAAAATATTGAGACCTTTTCTGGAGAATAGTTGACCTGTACAGACCCTGTGCACCCATCCACATTTCTTTAGTGCTACCTGGTTTACCGCTCCTGAAATTACGCTCCGCTTGCCGCATTTTTCGTTTCAGAGCACTACATTCATTATCAAACCAGATAGCACTATTCCGCTCCCTAACACATTTAGTTGAAATGGGAGCATGAAAATTTATTAGATTTTTCAGGGTGACATTGTACAGCTCAACTAACCTGTCTGGGTGCATTGAGATGTAGGTTTCCGGACAACAGATCGGTGAAAGTAATAAGTCACTTTTAAAGGAGTCCATATTAAGTCCGTTCCAGCACCTGGAGATAATCTTCCTGTACACTGGAACCGGTCGTCCGAGATCTAATTCAGTAATCACCAACCTGTGGTCCGATAAACCCACATCTCTCACCTCTGTTTTTGAAGGAGCATCCTCCTCTCTGGTGATGACTACATCCAGTAGGCCACCCGCATCATGAGTGGGAGCATCTACCCACTGTCTGCAGCCATAGTCCGCAAGCAAGGCAGTGAGAGTAACACAATTGGTGTCATCTCTGCGCTCAAGCCTAACGTTGACATCCCCAACCAACAGAAACATCTCATTACGAGTTACCAAAATTTCAAATAGCTCCCGAAATTCGCGAAAAAACTCCGCAGTTACAGGCTTAGAGCCAGGCCGATACACTATAGCTATAGTGAGCGCTGCTCTGGAGGAGACCCGACACACAAGGCACTCAAATGTCGTGAAAGAGGACATATTAATCCTCTCCACACGACATCCTGGGCGCACTAGCAACGCAACTCCGCCATGGTTGGTCCAGGAAATATTTTCTGTCCCTTTTCCATGACGCGGCCTTTCCCGTGCTTCCTCAAGTGTCGCGAACCCCAGAGCGCGCAGTTTCTTCATGGCAGTTGAGTGGTAGCTCTCATGCCACGTCTCCGTCAGCGCAAGGATGCCAAGGTCATGGCTTTCACAAATTTCATAAATATCATCAACCTTGCACACACACAGCGCCTCGTACCACATGCCGGACTTGAACCTGATCCTGAAGGCCTCCTGCTCGTACGACAGCACTTGGAAGGGCAGCAACTCTTTTTTGTTATGTAGATTCTTGCAATCATTCTTATTTTTATAGCAATCAGGGGCATCCTTCAATCCCAAACGTAAAGGAGAATCATAAAAGACCTCTGAACACACAGATTGACACGCCAGATAAAAATATTGTTTGCTTTCAAATTTACTGTCTCCTTTCTTTTTCAGAGAATTTATAGGCTTCCTCAGAGAATTCACAGATTTAGCATACCGGATTTTAGTAAGTACAAGCTTTTCAAGTAGCTTCGGAATGGCGGACAATTTACTTATTGGTCGATAGTTTTTGACGTTACTCCTATCACCAGACTTGTATATTGGAGAAAGATACGATTGCTTCCAAATGGACCTTTGGTGGCCGGTCTTTAAAAGGTAAATGAATTTTCAACCCAGCGAATGCAATGTTGTTTTAAAAATAGATTTGTGAAGAGGGATGCAATTCACAAACTCATTTTACCTGGCCAGAAACAGGTATTTACGTAACCAATCAATTATTTAATATTTTTTATGAATTATTAATTGATAACTACCCCATGGCATTTGTTGAACAAGGCCCAAAGTTATTGTCAGTAGAACATGGCGCAGGCGAGTTGGAGCCAGTGTTAGTGCCATTAACGCAAAGTCGAGCCCCGACGCCTTATCCCCTCGACCATTCAAATTTGAAAATTACAGGATTTTTTTGTGCTCCGGCGGGAATTGCACCCACGACGTTCTGAATAACAGTCCGTCGCGTGAACCACTAGACAACGGTTGATTTTAAACTCAGTGTTTTACACTTGGGGTACTGACATATATTCCTTGCCTTATAGGTTGGTATGATGCTGACCACCCATGCTGTAAAAAAATGGTTTACTTTGCCAATGTCATCCCTGTTTCAGGGAAGGTCGGCAAGAGTTGCAGGGCTTATCTGTCAATGTGGTTATGCGGATGCTGGTGAAACTATGTGATAAGTTTCAAATTCTTCTTCAGCGTCACATACACTCTGTAGAACCTGTTGTTTTATTTTATTTTGCAAATAGGTTGGCATTTTCTTTGCAGTTTCGGCCATACTTTCAAAAAATAATTCCATTGGGTGTTTTTGGCGAACTTGCCTCCTCATATTATCTCTTTCTTCCTGACGTCTGTTATGATTATTTTCCATTTCTCTAATAATATCAAGAATATCGTCATCGTTCTTTCTTTTTCGTTTTGCTTGTGGCGTACTTTCCGATTCTTCTACTACATACTCCAATGGAACTGATATACATAATCCTTCTTCATCAGCTAACGGAACTTCTGTATACTGTTGGTTGGGTTCTTCATAGCTGGAACCTTGCATGGCCTGTTGATCGGATATGTCTTGTGTTGACAAATTAGTGGATCTTTCGCGATTCTTCATGTAAGGAATCAAGAATTCCATAATTTGGCCATATTTCCAAGTATTCGCGGTAGGAGCAGCCTGGCCTGTTTTGCCGCTCTTTTGTCTTTTCAGACTATCTCGGTGATTGTCTCTCAATTTCTTCCACACAGATTTTGCTGTCTTAACTGAAAAATAAAAAAAAACATAAATCGCACGACTGCTTAGCACCATCTAATGCCATTAAACTTTTTTTTCCACGAGCTAGATTTACCTATTGATCGGCCTTTATATGATAATGGTCCAAGTGTGCCTTATGTATTTATAGGAGATCAAGCATTCGCGCTACGTAAAAACTTGCTTCGGCCGTTTCCGACACCCACCACTATTGAAAACCAAGCGAAGAGACATTTTAACTATCGTCTATGCAGAGCACGCAATGTTGTTGAAAATGCTTTTGGTATATTGTCCAGTAGATGGCGTGCTTACCGCCGACCATTTGAGTGTAAACTTGAATTGATCGATAAAATAATTAAAGCAACATGTATACTGCACAACTATTTAATGTCATCGCCATCTACATCCACCTATAATGAAGAGGAAGATAATACTAACAGCTTTTTACCGATTAATAACGACACATTACGAGCCACGAGAGTAGCTTTTAATGTCAGAAATGAATTTTGTGATTATTTTAATACTATTGGTTCATTGCAAGGACTCCAACCTCATGAATCGGACATATGAAATTGGATAAATAAAAATGATTATCTACTTACTGTCTGTTATTTCCGGTAAATTTAAATCTGCAATCTTCTTCCACACCATATCTTTCTTGTCCCCGTG
Source organism: Agapetus fuscipes (assembly GCA_951799405.1). Classification (NCBI taxonomy): domain Eukaryota; kingdom Metazoa; phylum Arthropoda; class Insecta; order Trichoptera; family Glossosomatidae; genus Agapetus; species Agapetus fuscipes. Next base: position 15,318 of record CATOGX010000002.1, on the reverse strand, counting down.
GCGATAATCCTTATGGTTAGTGTCCCACAAGAACGGGTATTGTCGCACGGCTTCAATAAAGAGCTCCATGGCACAAACTGAAACAACTGCGCACAGAGAATTATTATTCAAGGTTACCCTGTTATACAAAATAAAACCATTTTTGTAAGTATTTTTAAATATTTTTACTAAATATTTACAAAACAATATTTTTTCAAAACAGGACAAATATCTTATAAATAAAATATTACTATAACTTGGTTTCTAATGACGGCAGTCCCAGACAAGGCTGACATATTTTGCTGCCAAGAAAAAAGCTTAAAATCCAAAAATGTTCGAGAGTCCATGTCACATAACCTCACTATACGTAGCTACAAAAATGTACATTTCTACGCGAGTGATAACTCATTTTTATTATGCAAGCGGATCAATGAGAAAATAAGATTATAATAAAGTTAATAAAGCGTGATTTCATAACACGAATACAAAAAAAACATCACTTACATATTTGACAGAACGGACGGCGTCACGAAAATAATATTAATTGCTGAACGCGTGGCCCTACGCCCAGATCAAACGTTTTAATTATTAATAAAAAAGTTTTTTTTTGTTTCGAAAAATAATAAGTAATATATTATTTTGCTTTAATACATAAAAAGTAGATGTTTGAAATAAAACATACATTTTAATATTTTCAAATTAATAAAATAATGTATGATGTGTTTTTGTAAATCATGTATGATGTGTTTTATCGCTGTCACGCAACTGCGCGGGTTGGCGCGGGGGGCACGGGGGAGCGGAGTCAGTTGAAAACTAGCGGCCGAGACCATGACACAGCGGAGTCATTTTTACTCGCTCAGCCTGCTCCGCTCACTCCGCTGTCGGTGGAAGCACTTCTATGAAATTTACTGTTGCTAGTCGAGCGGAGTCCGTACGGAGTCCGCTGGAAACTCGCTCAACTCTGCGACCACTTTCGTAACTCTTTGTACTCGCTCAGTCCGCTCCGCTGACTCGCTGTCGGTGGAAGCACTTCTATGAAATTTACTGTTGCTAGTCGAGCGGAGTCCGTACGGAGTCCGCTCCGCTGGCAGTGGAAAGCGGGCATTAGGAGCCCCTCCATACTGGTCAGGTCAGCGATTGTCACAGGAGGAGTTAGAATTGAATGTAAGAGGGGACCGGTAATCTCCGCGGTCGCAATTTCCCCATCCCACTATGTCCGTTCAGGTTGTATCCGACATGTGCCGGAAGCTTGTTATGTTTTAAAGGTATCTCCAGGCTGTACCTACAGGATACTTACTTCCGGCTAGCTCTCATCAGCATCACTCTCAGGGCGTGGGGTTCTTTCTTTCGGTTGCTTACTTGTAACTTACTTGTGATGATATTAATACCTGTTTCTGGCCAGGTAGAATAGGTTGGTGAATTGCATTCCTCTTCACAAATCTATTTTTTTTAAATATTTTTTTTGCCAATGTCACCCCTGTTTCAGGGAATGTCGGCAAGAGTTGAAGGGATTATGTTCATTTGAGGTTTGGATTTTATTTGTAAGTACACAATCAGCATTTGTAAGCGCGAACTACACGTGTTTGTTTGTGGGCATACATCTGAGAGCTTTGAATGAATATATCCTTGCAACTTAGATTATAGATTATAGATTATAGATTATAATGTATAGCCACCATACAAAGTAACAAATTTTCATACAAAAAATTATTGTAATATTTTTGGTAGAAAAACGTCTAATACCCATAAATAAACCTACATAACAATTCGCTCAATCAATTGCTATAGAACAACAATAAGCATTGCCTCTTAATACTCTTTGTTTTGGGGGTTGCCATATAAGAGAAAACAATATTTTAAGTTTTCCCGGCAGAGAACGGGTTAACTAAAAAAGAATGTACTACAATTGAAAAGCTCTTATATAAACCTACATACATTAATCATTACTTTTTTCAAATAAATATTATAAGGTGTAGTCACCGTACAAAGTGACAAATTTTAATACAAAAATAATTGTAATATTCTTGGTACTAAAACGCCTAATATAAAATACTAGGCTACGAGTCTTAAAATCTAGTAAGTTGTACCCATATAATAATCAATCATAACTTTCCAAAATATCAATGAAAAGTATAGGTACCCACCAAACAAAGTGTTAGTTTTGATACAAACGGGATCAATGATAATACTGCAAAAAGACGATTGCTTAAAAAGATTAGCTTCATTACTTACACACAACTAAATGTTTTGTTATGAAAATTGGCTATGACCTAAACATGACCGTATTTTGTGCTATAAAGTCCTGTGCAGTCCACTGTACAATTTATTTCTGTTATGCGGCCCTTATACACATCCGCTTTTATTTTGTATGAAAGGTGCAGCAAAAATTCAAAAAACCTGATTCTGGCGTGCAATATTGACAGCCCAAATTTGAATGTCGCAGGATTTTCCAGGTTTGTAGATGACAAATCGTTAAAATTCTTCGAAGTTTTACCGCATATGTAGCAACGCAATGTGGAAGCAGTATTAGTGGCTGCGTTGCACACTTTTCCATCGACCATTGTAGGAAGAAGTACATGGTTTACTCTTAATGTATTAGTTACATTAGTTACTTGAAGATTTCGGGCCTGGTTTTCAATGTAGTTGATTTCTTCATTGGTTATATCTCTGTCTTCCTTGACATAACGGATCCGTATTGGTCTGCAATACCTTGGTGATGATGGTTGAATATTTTGCCATATAATTTTATCTGCACACATCAGACGAAGGGGCACAAGAGAACTCATAAATATGTTGGCATCACTATTGGCGTCTTCTTCGAATTTTTGTTTGTATTGTGTTTGAGTTGATCCATCACACCCCCACTTATATATAAGGGTTAAAACTGTGTCTGTGTACTGAAAACACTGTTGGAGAACTGGTTCCAAATATTTACAGAGTCGTGATGATGTGTGATCCACTAAATCTTGAAGTTTCACTTCTGCAACTGTCTCACTGACGTTTTTTGGTGGGTAACAATCATCTTTAGCCCTTTGTACATAGGTATAGCATGGATATACCTCTTTGTTGGCCTGATGAATGACCTCGTATTGACTAACAGTCATACTAGCTTCGACGTATATGCTCAAAGCTACCTCTGGAGTATGTTTCCTGGTAGTTGTGGTTTTACTACCAATCATAGCTACTTTACGAAATTTCATAGCCCTCGTTGGAGATTTGGTCACTTCTTGTATCACCTTAGCGACATCCTTGTTACCCGCTGACCTTTGACTCATTTGTGCAGCGTATGTTAGTTCTTCAACGGACACATTATTTCGAAGATCCATTGTTTTGCGACGCTTTGTTCGATCACTGGATTCCCAGAATTCTTTACTCGGGCGGCCTTTCGAACTTCCGGGAATCGGTCCAGCAGGTAGTGCAATTTCTTCGCTAAGCCATTCGTTGTTATTTTCTAGGAAACGAGCTTCGGTACTATTACACGCAAGCCATTTTCGTTTATACACAACTTTGAACACCTTTATAATTTTTTGAAGGTCATCCATTTTTTCAGGAGGACACTTTGTTAAATCCACGATTTTTTCAGTTAAATCTTCGATTTTTCTGTCAAGCAATCGTTGAGAACTTCTTCTAACCAACTCATGTAGCTGTTTTCTGCTCATAGACATAGGGTCCAGCCGTCATTGGTGATTCCTGAAGGGTAACTCTTGCACCCGTTCAACCCCTGCACGATCTTCTCTTGAGCATATTGCCGACCTTTCAACTGCACCAAGTTCTTGTCCAGACTAAGATCCCACTATATATAAGGGTTAAAACTGTAAAGGTCTTTGAGTGTTGGGTGTTATTAAATAAAACTCTTGCATGCCCTTTTCTTACACGCAAATTTTATTGTTTTTTCAAAGCTATTGTTTTTGGGAACAAAAGAAGCAGCATTCTAATATTCAAAATTAACAGCCCTGTTAGGTACAAAATCACTACAGAGGTCCCCTCCAGCATTTGCCAAGGGCAGATGCGATGAAAGTGGTGATCGGTGAATCTTGACTTCTCTTAGGTTTTTAGTAGAATCTTTCTGGAAAGTGTACTTTTCGGCCCGATCTTGTTGTAGTGGTTGTAGTAGCAGGAGTCCCAGGAGTTGCAGGAGTAGCAGTTGTTGGTGTGTTTTCTCTAGCTACTACTGGTACTGGTTTTGGGTCTGCGTTTGTAGTTTCTGTTGTATCTTCAGGCATGTAAGCTGGTTTCAAACGATCTATGGTGATGTTTTTAGCTTGACCTTTTATCATTACTGAAAAGTATTTTTCACTCTTTTTGGCAACAGAGAAAGGTCCCTCGTACGGTGCTTGTAGTGGAGTACGAGAAGCGTCAGTTCGCACAAACACATGTGTACAATCTTTCAGTGCTTTGTGTACAAAGGTCCGTCTTTTCCCATGATTGCCTGTTGGTGTTGGTCTTATATCTTGTAATGACTGCTGTAGTTCTCTTGCGAATGAACCTGGTTCTGCTGGTGTTGTATCTTGGAAGAAGTCACCTGGCAGTCGTAGGGTAGTTCCATACGTCAGTTCTGCTGGAGAGTGTCCAATGTCCTCGCGAATAGCATTCCGCAAGCCAAGGAGAATCATCGGGAGATGTTCGGTCCATTTCACTGTTGTGTGAGCTTTGATAGCAGCCTTGAGGGTACGATGCCATCTTTCAATTAAGCCGTTAGACTGAGGGTGATAGGCTGTTGTCCTGTTGTGTTTGATTCCTAGTGTTTTTGTGATTTCGAAAAATAGCTGGGATTCAAACTGTCGTCCTTGATCAGTGACAATAGTTGCAGGAACGCCGAATCTTGCTATCCAGTTTGTGATCAGAGCGGCAGCCACTGTTTTGGCTGTGATGTCACTTATTGGTATAGCTTCTGGCCATCTTGTATATCGATCGATGATGGTCAGACAGTAGGTTTGTCCTTGAGATGGTGGGAGTGGTCCTACCAAGTCTATGTGTATCCACTGGAATCTTTCGTCTGGTGTAGGAAATTCTTGCAGTGGACTTGTTGTGTGCCTGGATGTTTTAGTCCTTTGGCAACTGATACATGTCTTTACCAACTTTTTTATGTCACTTTGCATGTTGGGCCAAACGTACCTTGTTCTTATTGATTTGTACGTAGGCTTTGGTCCAGTATGACTGATATCATGGTATTGCTGTATAATATTTTTTCTCATACTTCTGGGAACAAATGGTCTGATAGTTCCTGTTGATGTGTCACACCAAATCATTTTATTGCCTCCGGGAATTGATAGTTGTTTCATCTGGAGTGAAGAATTTTCAGTGAAAAATGTTTCTAGTTCTGAATCTTGTTTTTGTTCTTCTGCCATTTGCTCGAAGTCGGTTTGCAGTGGAATTGCAATAGTTTCCACTCTTGAAAGTGCATCTGCAACAACATTTTCCTCACCTGGCACATATCTTATGTCCGTGGTGAATTGGGACACATAATCCAATTGTCGCTCTTGTCGTGGAGATGCGTTTTGTTTGTTTTTGTTAAATGCATAAGTTATGGGCTTATGATCCGTTTTAATATGGAAGCTTCTACCTTCCAACATTCTGCGGAAATATTTTACAGCTTCATATAGTGCTGTCAGCTCTCTGTCATATGTGCTGTATTTCAATTGAGCTGCTGAAAATTTCTTGGAGTAGAATGCCAGCGGAGACCATTGGTTGTGGGTCCATTGTTGCAAGACGGCTCCCATTGCAGTGTTGGATGCGTCCACCATGATAGAGATTTCTGCGTTTTCATCAGAGTGTATTAGCAATGTTGCGTTTGCCAGATCAGTTTTTGTTTGTTGAAAAGCGTGAATCATTTCTTCTGTCCATGTGATCGGTTTCTTGTCCCCTTTTTTCACTTTCGCGATGGAGTCGTAGAGTATTTGCTGTTTTTCAATTGCCTTGGGGATGAATTTTCTATAGAAATTTATCATTCCTAAGAATCTTCTCAAGTCTTTTGCAGTTGTGGGCAACGCGTAATCACAAATTGCCTTCACTTTCTCTTCAGCGGGCTTTATCCCTTGTTTGTTGATGAGTTGGCCTAAGAATTTTACTTCCTGAGCACCGAAGACACATTTGTCAGGATTGATCACAAGTCCATATTCGGTGAGTCTTGTGAACAGTTGTCTGAGATGATTTTTATGTTGCGTTGCATCTCTTGATGCTATGAGGATGTCGTCTATGTAGACAAAACAGAATTCCAAGTCTTGCAGAACTTTGTGCATGAACCGTTGAAAACTCTGTGCAGCGTTGCACAATCCAAATTGCATCGCTTTAAATTCAAATAACCCGAACGGTGTGATTATTGCGGTTTTTTCCACATCATCATCTTCAATTGGAATTTGGTGGTACGCTCGAGTAAGATCAATAGTGCTGAAGATGCTCATTTTGTTCAATTTGTGTGAGAAGTCCTGTAAACTCGGGATCGGGTATCGATCCGGTATCGTTTGAGCATTCAACTGTCTATAGTCGCCGCATGGTCGCCAACCTCCATTGGGCTTACTGACCATATGCAGTGGGCTCGACCAGCTGCTCTTTGATGGTTGGCAGATACCTTGCTCACACATTTTTCTAAACTCCTCCTTAGCAGCTTCCAACTGTTTTGGTGCTAGTCGACGAGCTTTCGCAAAAACAGGGCGTCCAGTTGTTTGGATGGCGTGCTTGACACTATGTCGTGTAGATGCATGATGGATTTGAGGTCTCGTGATGCTTGGAAACTGTTGAAGTATCATGTTATAATCGTCTTTGTTATTCACGTCAATAGTTGACAGGCCATCTGATGGGCCTAGCAACCGGTTAGCGATGGCTATGAGCCCTGTGGTACCATCGACGAGTTGTTTCTTCTTGAGGTCCACGAGAAGATTGTGGTGGCTTAAAAAATCCGCACCTATAATCGGTTGAGTGACGTCTGCAATGATGAACGTCCATGAAAAGAGACGGCGCAAGCCTACATCAATGGAGATGGTGTGCGTGCCATACGTCTGAATTCTTGTACCATTTGCAGCATACAGTGTTGGTGATGCTAGTTTATGAGGTGTATTTACTGTTTTTGGGATCGCTGATATGTCAGACCCAGTATCGATCAAAAACCTTTTGTTGGACCGCTGGTCTCTGATGACAAGTCTGCAGCAATTTTTCTTTAGCTCCTCACTCGCTGCTACTGTGGGGGGCTTGTGAAGTTTCCCGGAAACTTGCAGGGTTCGGTGCACTTGTACGCTTTGTTTCCGTACTTATTATGGAAGTAACAGTAACCTGTCTGCTGGTTATGTTTCCCGTTCTGATTATTTTTCAGGTCACGGTTGTGATTTCGGTTACGGCTCTGGCTGCGGTTTCGGTTGCACTGCTCAAGGCGCTCTAACCTTTTATTGATTGCTTCCAGTTGTTTAATTATATACTGCATGTTGGATTCTTCAGTCTTGGGTGACGTAGAAGATGCAGTGAGAGCGGAGGACTGGGAGGTCACAGCAACAGTATGCTCGCTGTTCTGGTATACCTCCATGATCCGGTCTGCCGTTGCTGCCTGCTCTGACAGCGGTTGGTTATTTGACCCAGATAAGATAACTTGGACGGATTGTGGTAATCGATGTAACCACAGTCTTTTCACGATTGTGCTATCTGCTGAGTTTGTTCCCGCCAGCTGTTTCATTTTGAGCAGCATGTGTGATGGTTTTGTGTCTCCCAGGTGTATGTCATTGAGCAACCTTGTTATTCTAGTCTCTTCAGACTCGTGGAAAGCGTTTAGAAGTGCTTTTTTCAGAGCTTCGTATTTTTCTGTTGCTGGGGGCGCCGTTACAATATCAGCTACCATTGTGAGCGTTGCATCATCCAGACTCATTACCAAGTGGTCAAATTTTGTTATGTCCACAGTGATGTTGGCCTGGCGGAATTGTGTTTCCGCTCGGAGAATCCACAAAGCGGCATTCTCCTTCCAGAAAGGAGCTAGCTTGACGCTAACCGCCGCAACGCATGTGGTTGGATTTTCGCCGGTCGCCATTTTTTTTTTTTTTTTTTTAACAAAATGGTTTTCAAACACTATTTTTGGTGAAAACTTGTTGACACTTGGTTGGAACACAATTTAATTGGAATAACACCCTTTTTAACTGTTTTTCCAAGTCGGGGTCACCAATGTAAAGGTCTTTGAGTGTTGGGTGTTATTAAATAAAACTCTTGCATGCCCTTTTCTTACACGCAAATTTTATTGTTTTTTCAAAGCTATTGTTTTTGGGAACAAAAGAAGCAGCATTCTAATATTCAAAATTAACAGCCCTGTTAGGTACAAAATCACTACAAAACTGTGTCTGTGTACTGAAAACACTGTTGGAGAACTGGTTCCAAATATTTACAGAGTCGTGATGATGTGTGATCCACTAAATCTTGAAGTTTCACTTCTGCAACTGTCTCACTGACGTTTTTTGGTGGGTAACAATCATCTTTAGCCCTTTGTACATAGGTATAGCATGGATATACCTCTTTGTTGGCCTGATGAATGACCTCGTATTGACTAACAGTCATACTAGCTTCGACGTATATGCTCAAAGCTACCTCTGGAGTATGTTTCCTGGTAGTTGTGGTTTTACTACCAATCATAGCTACTTTACGAAATTTCATAGCCCTCGTTGGAGATTTGGTCACTTCTTGTATCACCTTAGCGACATCCTTGTTACCCGCTGACCTTTGACTCATTTGTGCAGCGTATGTTAGTTCTTCAACGGACACATTATTTCGAAGATCCATTGTTTTGCGACGCTTTGTTCGATCACTGGATTCCCAGAATTCTTTACTCGGGCGGCCTTTCGAACTTCCGGGAATCGGTCCAGCAGGTAGTGCAATTTCTTCGCTAAGCCATTCGTTGTTATTTTCTAGGAAACGAGCTTCGGTACTATTACACGCAAGCCATTTTCGTTTATACACAACTTTGAACACCTTTATAATTTTTTGAAGGTCATCCATTTTTTCAGGAGGACACTTTGTTAAATCCACGATTTTTTCAGTTAAATCTTCGATTTTTCTGTCAAGCAATCGTTGAGAACTTCTTCTAACCAACTCATGTAGCTGTTTTCTGCTCATAGACATAGGGTCCAGCCGTCATTGGTGATTCCTGAAGGGTAACTCTTGCACCCGTTCAACCCCTGCACGATCTTCTCTTGAGCATATTGCCGACCTTTCAACTGCACCAAGTTCTTGTCCAGACTAAGATCCCACTCTTTAAGGTCCTCTGCCACCTCCGGGTTGGTTTGCAGCCGCCTGTTGAAGTTCAACAGCTTCTGCACGCGGGCATCAGGAGCTACGCGTGTGTGCTGTGCCATGGCTCTCATCAGCATACTGCGTGGAATTATTTCATTATTGTTATGCAATACACGAATTTTCAAGAAAACAGCATAAATAACCCAAGCTTGCCTCTTAAAAACGAAAAAAGACTTACCTTTGAGTCTTGACATTTACATCTCTAAACTGCCGTTGTATGATAAAAAATCCAGCACTATCTCATTGCTTATTGATGAAATTTTATGCGACTGCACTTTTGCGTACCCTACATCCATTTTTATCCATTCAAAACAAAATAGTCGATTAAAAAAATCCGAGATGTTGACATAGGATTGACGTTTCGGTGTGTAAATTTTTACCGACAGCCAACAGTGGTGCCAACTCAACGCTGGTCATAAAGCCCAGTGACGGTTTTATCACCATCAGCGCCCTTATTTTTTCTGCATAACCGTCATTATAATATTGCTATGTAACAACAATAACCATTGCCTCTTAATACTCTTTGTTTTGGGGGTTGCGATACAAGAGAAAACAATAATTTAAAATTTCTCGGCAGAGAACGGGTTAACTAAAAAATAATGTTCTACAATTGAAAAGCTCTTATATAATCCTACATACATTAATGATTACTTTTTTTAAATAAATATTTTAAAGTGTAGCCACCATACAAAGTGACCAATTTCCATACAAAAAATAATTGTTACATTCTTGGTACTAAAACGCCTAATATAAAATACTAGGCTACGAGTCTTAAAATCTAGTAAGTAGTACCCATATAATAATCAATCATAACTTTCCAAAATATCAATGAAAAGTATAGGTACCCACCAAACAAAGTGTTAGTTTTGATACAAACGGGATCAATGATAATACTGCAAAAAGACGATTGCTTAAAAAGATTAGCTTCATTACTTACACACAACTAAATGTTTTGTTATGAAAATTGGCTATGACCTAAACATTACCGTATTTTGTGCTATAAAGTCCTGTGCAGTCAACTGTACAATTTATTTGTATAGATTTCTTTGTAAGGTTTTGTTCTTTTTTATATTTAAACTAGCAGACCAAACCGCGCTCTCGCACGGTTGGCTGCTAGGCCCTACGGGCAGTTTTTAGTCTGGCTTCGTTATAATTTTTTACCCATATGTTCTTTATTTCATTGAAAGCTTTTAGATATAATTTAATAAATTTTGTGATGAAAAGGTAATTGAATTCTTTTCATGTTCCGAATATCTTTAATCCACGAAAGACGAATTTAAGTTAAATAACCTGCCTACTCGTGCTGCGCACGATAACGGCATTTTAGTTTGAAGTCCGGCTTCACCAGCACACTTTACCCCTGCTCTGATTTTTAAAAGATCCATGAGAACTGACCAACAACAACAACAAAAAGTGGACAATTTTATGGTAGAATCCCAGGCCTGATTGTGCTACTTCCTATTGTTGTGCAGGTGCTGAAGTCTTTATCCTGCTTTTTATTTCTGCTCTTTATTTTTCTGGTGATGGTTTATAAGGATGCTCGACCCGTTCATTATCATTTAAGTGTATGACTTGTCTTTTCTGCTCTTTTTCGTTTTGCTGGTAATAGTATCTTAAGCGTACCTGTGTTGCTTGCAATTTTCTTATAGTGGCATGAAACATGACTGCGTTTGCCATACGGCATTGTTTTGTTGGTAACGGTGCTTTTGTTTTTACGTTGTTCAAGCTGCTACAATTGGCATGAAATGTCTTCAGACTGCTCGTGCTGCTCTGAATTACCTTTTGCCATCTTATAACTGCTTGTTATACTTTTCACGATATTGGTTCCTGAAGATACCTTAAAATGCCTAAACTCACAATCTACAAAAAATCTAAGTATGGGAAAACGTTCAACCCATCGACAGAACTCTAAGAAAAAATGACTTTTGAAAATTAAAAAAAAAGAAACTTTTTAACTTTTTTTTATTTTTATATATAAGACACTTTGTATGAAATTTTACTTTTTAAATATTTGTTCAAAGAAATTTGCCGTAGAAAAAAGTTTCTTCCAACATTTATGGGGTTTACTAAAATGCATTTTAAATTCGAGTATGAGGTCTAGACATTAAAAATGGCCGCCTGCAGAGCAATGTATTTTTTTAGTTGGTATAGCGGGTATGCAAAATTTACACTTGGCGGGATTGTCCTATTACATATCATTACATTTCGGTAAATTATAATTGTTTGTGTAGCATCAAAACAGTTGATTTTTTTACTTATAAATTTGACTTTTTTGTAAAAATCAGGTTTTTCAAAATTTTCTTGGAAAAAATTGGTCATTGAAAAAAGTTTTCTTTCAAAAAATGTTGACATAAACAAAACCAAATTGATCATTGAGAAAAAACCTTCAGACTTTTAAAATGAACGCGAGGAGAATGTTTAATATTGGAGAAACCAAAAGAAACGTATGGCGGCTACTCTTAATCCTTCATGTATTTTTTGTTTTTTTTTTTAAAATATGTAAGTCTGTTTATGTTTAGGTGGCATGCTTAATTTCAATGTTCCAACTTAATGCATGCGCCCGTTGTGCCACCTGAAAGTTATTGTTTTTTATTCTTTTCTATGTAGGTATTTACAAATTTTGTTTGAAGAATTTACTTTTTGCGAAAAAGTTTCTTCCAAAAGTTGTTAAAATTACTAAGAAGCATGACTGTTTCGAATATCAAGCCTGTAAATTTAAAATGGCCGCCAGCGGCAAGATTTCAATTTTCAGTCTGTATCGCAGGTATGCGAAATATGCACGTGACGTCATTCGGACCCTGACAGTTGTTTAGCCACTGACACTTTATGGGGGCATGCAAAATTTCAGCATCGTGCTGCGAACGGTCTGGGCGCCTATAATGGTACAAATATACAAACACACAAACAAACAAACAAACACCAAAAATTCTGGAATCTAGCGTTAGTTCAGTTTATCAAGAGGAACACTTTTTAGAAAAACATTTTTGCAAATTCGAAAAAAACAGACGCAAATACCCCTTCCTTTTTTATATATAAGATGTAATTTATTATTCATATTCCTTGACTTATAGGTTGGTATGAGGCTGACCACCCATACTGTAAAAAATGGTTCACTTTGCCAATGTCACCCCTGTTTCAGGGAAGGTCGGCAAAAGTTGTGGGGCTTATGTTCATTTGAGGTTTGGATTTTATTTGTAAGTACACATTCAGCATTTGTAAGCGCGAACTACACTTGTTGGATTGTGGGCATACATCTGAGAGCTTTAAATGTATATATCCTTGCAACTTAGATTATAGATTATAGATTTTGAAATGTTCTCCCAAACAATTTAATCTTAATTTCAATTTGTTTCCAAGGACCATGTAGATTTTTTTAGTGGTTGCAATAGAAACAATCTCTTGGATAGTTTTAATTCTCCTATTAGTTTAGGGAAATTAAAGACCCAATAACACAACCCACTTGGGAATATAATCACCTGAGCCTACCTTCGTTGATAAATTCAACAATACAAATTAATAATTGCTATACACACATAAAGAATGAGTAAATAATCAAGTTGAGATTTGCCTTTATAAAAAAATTATAAAACAAAGATTAGGGTTCAAGTGACCTCATATCTTAAGCTTATTGACTGAATGTAGTTTATCTTACAACACTGTGCTAAACAAGATATCCAATTTAGATGTAAGAAAAGGCGCTGGTCCCGATAAAATCCCTCCCTTATTTCTTATCAATTGTGCCTCTGCCCTAGCTTCTCCTTTGACGACAATTTTCAACAAATCGCTCAGCCAAGGTCACTATCCTAATGTCTGGAAAAACGGTCACATTAGACCCATTCACAAAAAAGATGATAAGTCCAATATTGAAAATTATAGACCTATTTGTATTCAATCAATTTTAGCCAAATTATTCGAATCATTAGTTTTGGACCAGATTTTTCCGGAAATTTCTAAATGTATTTCTACTAAGCAACATGGTTTTTTACCAGGAAGATCCACAGGGACAAATTTGGCAATTTACCAAAACTATCTAGCCAATAATCTTGCAGCCGGGTACCAGGTGGACAGTGTTTACACCGACTTTTCAAAGGCGTTTGACAAGGTATGCCACTCAATTTTAATACAAAAATTGTCAAGGTTTGGTATAAAAAATCAACTTTTGCAGTGGCTGTCGAGTTATCTTGTCGAGCGTTCTTTGAGAGTAAAGGTGGGGGAAACCCTATCAAAGCCCTTCCCTGCTAAAAGTGGTCTTCCGCAAGGAAGTCATTTTGGCCCAATTTTGTTCCTTATCTTTATTAATGATATCACAGATGTGCTGTTTGACATTGAATTCTTACTTTTTGCCGATGACATCAAACTATACAAAGCTATAAATGACGTTTCTGACTGTCTGTTGGTTCAGAATAATTTAAATCGAATGTCCATGTGGTGTGCACACAATAGACTGTTTATGAATGACAATAAATGCCAAGTTATAAGATTTGGTAGAAATAAAGATAAAATAATATATAATTATTGCCTAAACAATAGTTCCCTTGAATCGGTTGAACTAATTCGAGATTTAGGCATAATCTTTGACTGCCATTTATCGTTCCGACAACATATTGCATTTATAACAAATAGGGCCACTAAGACCCTGGGTTTTGTGTGTCGCACTGTGAAAGATTTCTCGAACATATTAGCCATCAAACAGCTTTATATTTCCCTTGTACGCAGCCAACTTGAATACAACTCATACATTTGGTCTCCCGGGTACAAACTTCATTGTGATGCTATAGAGCGTATCCAAAAAAGATTTTTAAGATTTGTAAATTTTAAATTAAATATTCGTTTTGATGACTTGAACTATAGTTTTTTGTTAAATTTTTTGAATCTTGAAACTTTACAAAATCGCAGAATATTTCATGATTTTTTTTTTTTGTATAAAGTTGTTAATTCATTGGTGGACAGCCCTGAATTATTGAATGTCATTAATCTACACATACCGAGTCGAACAAGAAGTCGAAATATATTCCACTGCGACGTTGCAACAAAAACATTTATAATGCATTCTATGATATATCGGCTTCATCGACTCGGTAATGATTATCTAACCAATGATGATATAGATATTTTTGGTATGTCCATCGGAATTTATAGAAATTCATTAAAGTCTGTTTTATCATGTAATTCTTCTTGATTTATGTTTAATTTCTCTTTTCTTACTGATCACTTATTTTTATACATTTATTTTTAATCTTTTTATATTCATAATATGTATCTTGTAATAATCATAATATTTATACAATTTGTAAGCAACAAACTTCTGTACTACCTCTGTTAATCTAAAAATGTAAAAGGCTTCAGCCGTTTATTATAAATAAATAAAAAAAAATAAAAAATAAATAGTTCGGACAAGGCGACTAATTTAGTCGAGTAGCGAGTAATTTAGTGGCTAAACGTGTGCGAACCACAAAAAATTAGTTGAGTAGTTTAGTCAGTGTTTTCGTCGAGTCTATACATTTTACTCTTTTTTAACAGGCGAGTAGCGCCCCGCCCACCAATAAATTACTCGCTACTCGACTAAAATAGTCGCCGTGTCCGAACTAGACTTTAAAATGAGCCTACTTTCATGTAGCCACTATTGATCAAAATTTAAATGTCTTCATGGTGTGCACCATTGTTACAATTTTTATAGTTACTTCACTACACTATCCCACGGTTCCCATTTGCTGAATGGAACATATTTGTTTGCACACTTAAAGGCACATCTTTACTAAGAGAAGGCTCCCATTTGTTATGAAGGTTGTGTAAACGTAGATGGTATATGACTTGGGTTACTAGAAAACACCAAAATGGGAAATCTTTCAAAACCTTCAGTGGGAATGTAACTAGTCCCTTGACTTTGAAGGCTAAAGTGATTGTGTTGTAAGAACCTGTTGTTGTTATTTTTATTGATTATGGGATTGTTGCATCCTTGTTAATGTAGAATGCAGTTTATGTTTGAGAGCAGTGTCCAGAAGCGCTATTCTGCTAAATTCTTTACACTTTGGATATCCATACAAGTCTGAGATTGCTAGCACTTGCGAAAGAACTCCATTG
>CATOGX010000001.1:0-18426 GCA_951799405.1 Agapetus fuscipes | reverse complement strand
GAAAAATAATGTTCTTTCCATTTTATGTCCATAATATCTTGTATGAAAATTTGGGTGTATTATTTTCACTCATATTCACAAAGAACACTGCAGGAACAACCAATTATACTCCTGAGAATTGTGAGTTGGCGTAGCATTGTTTGTGAATATGGGGTTCAGCCTTAAAACTAGTTTTACTAAGCGAATTAAATACTTTATTATTATTATTTACACGGACAAATATTCTAAGACCAGATCAGCTTCTAAATTAACTACAATTACGAGTATATAATAACGGCTGGCCATTATTGACATGGATAAGGGTCCATCCATTGTGTAGTGCCACAATATGTCTGGAATTCTACAATCCTATTGGAATACATGACGTAACTAAGTCCTACAAAACTACACATAAATCAGTAAATCTTTTTTCGGAATGACTTGATTGTTTTTTGAATACTGATCAAAAGTTCAGAGTGTTCATGATAACAGCAAAATATCACACCCTCTTTATTTTCAACCACAGGTTTTCAATTCCTTTTGTGATAACTTTCACATCACCAATTGGGATTTACAACATCAAATGAAATTCCAGGCATTGGGCAATGGTTGTGCGGTTACAAATTTCCAATTTCCCTTAGTAGGGTGGCGTCACAGATCTAGGTGATTTTTCCAAGCAATTCAGCTGGATGACGTCACATAGCTCATTCCTGGATCACTTGTGCCGAATCCATTATGGTTGAATATAAAATGAACCATTTGAGAACTATGTGAAATTACAAAAACCTGTCACTCGGAATAAAGATTTACTGTCTCCAATCCTACGTAATTCATCTTGATAAGACCATAACTCAGCTGTATGTGAGTCAATAAGGTATGTGTGTACCTCGTGAGGTTGTAGATGTGTCTGTGAGGGAGGCTGCGTGGTGCCAGGCGGGGGCCGGTAGTAGTCCTGCTGCTGCGCCCCCGACGTGGGCGGGGGCGGGGTGGGGGACTGTGGCGGGGCAGGGGGAGGCGGAGCCGCTCCCGCCCCCGCCGCGCCCGGCGCCCCTGGCCCTGCGCCCCCCGCCCCAGGCGCCCCAGTGCTGCCGTAGCCTCGGGCTCCGTAGCCGGCGGGGTAACGCCCATAGGGGTCCCCGCCTGCTCCCCCAACACCTCCAGGTGAGGGATAGCCCCTGCAATACAACTCATTATGTCAGTCATCTTCTAAGGAAATACAATAAATATTACATACAATGGACTCTGAATATTCAAAATACCTCTCAGTTATGTGACGTCACCTATAGCAAATAAACAGTGGATTCCCGATAAACAGGGATTTTTCGCAGTCAACAGCACTGTGGGCCCATACAGTTGGCGGTAATGCTAAATGCAGGACGGTGCACTTTAATGTCTTCTCAAACTACCTATATAATAGTGTATTGAAATTATGACGCTCTGTCCTGTCTTTATCCCAGGCGGGTAACATCGCATATATTCCTCACATTTCAAATATTCTATTCATAGATTAAAATAAAAAACTTATTTGTTACAATTCACATGAGCTTTTATTATTTTTTTATTTTTTTCTTTTTTTATTTTTTATTAGTGTTTAAAAAATAATAAAAGCTCATGTGAATTGTAACAAATAAGTTTTTTATTTTAATCTATTAAAATGAACTTTCACGAAGTAACTGCCAAAAACCTAGATAATATTCTATTCATAAATGTTTTTTTACTAAGACCATATATAAAAAAAATGTTGGAAGCGTTGACTGAAGATCTGAAGGCAAGAAGATGTTACCAAGCATTTTAGACATTTTGAGATGTTTGGACTTAGGCATTTTGTCTTATATTTATTTATTTGACTGTCGTTAATGTGCATGATGTGGTCAGGAAGAAGAAGAGCTTACCTGTTATCTTGTTCAGGTCCATACGGAGGGTAGACGGGCCTGTTGGCGGGGTAGGGAGATCCATACTGGTCGTAGCCGTAGCCCTGCTGGCCCGGGTAGCCTGCTGGCACACAACACAGGCACGTCAGTACAGCCAACACACTCACACACACAGCGGGGACGGCCAAACACTACACCCATGTGTACTACAGCAAATCCACAATAAATACACATCACTACCTACAGCGCCCATATTCTCATACAACACTTTCACAACTCCTAAAAGCTTTGTGAAACAGGAAGTGCCGTGTTGTACTGAACATTTGTACACCCGTCAGTCAGAGCAAAGGCACTATCAGTACGCGATGCTCTAACGCTGTTACAAAAAAAAAAATTGACACCAAATATTTATTTTATGTCAATAGTTTGAATAAAATTGATTGAATGTGTACGAAAACACCGGTGCTTTTATGCCAAGAAACAATGTTTTAATTTTTTTTTTCACAAAGACAAGACTTTGCTAGATAACGAGTAAAGCTGCAACAACTCATCTTCATGCGAGTCGCTGAACATCGTGACCAGAGACGGCGACTGAATAGCGTTGAAGTCATTCAAGTACAAAGTACACAGCGTTACGGCGTTTCAGGCTTGACGTGGGTAAAAAACACTTCCTGTTTGACGAAGCCTTAATGCTATGCGTATATTATGTCTTTGCCTATGATTGGTTATTGCTTTCAAATCAGTATGCTTAGAATTCACGCATAGCATTATGAGTTACCATAGCACTGTTGGTGAATACAGTATTTTTTTATCCCAAGTATAAAACATTGCGTAAATTCCACCCGATCACGCATAATTAAAATACTGTATGTAAACTCAATCAGTCACTAGAAGTGCCATCCTACATTCCATACATTTTTTTATTTAGGCGACTGAGAGGAGTTCATGTAAATGTTGTACACTGGGGGCGCAGGATTTAAAATAAACTAATTATGCAAGTACACAAACATATGGAAAATTTACAAGAGATAAACACATAAATGAAATATTACATGTGATTTTATTTTTGTCAACAAATGATTTTTCTATGGAGAAGTGCAGTTCACTGATTTGTCTCTGCACTTACGGGCTGCTTTATTATCAAGACGGCTTTAGGAATTAAACCTGTAACACTTTAGAGCAGCGTAGCAGGCTAACCACCTTTTAACCGTTGACAAATTGAGCATAGAAATAAGTACAAGTATCATGCAAAATATTCAAGATTTATTTTTCATGCATAAATTATTGTTATGGCAGCCTTGTTGATAATTTATGAAACCATTAATGGAGAATAATATGTACATAGGAAGTAATGCAAGGGGAGAGTAAACAGACAGGCTAAGCAGCAAACTATAATAAATGATGATATGAACAGGAGTACAGGGAAGTACTCATACATTTTGAATATTGAAAATATTGAAAAAAAAAATGGACTTTTTGGTTCAGTGGTTAAATGGTGACAACATATTTTAATTATTTTTTTTATTTGTAGAACAAATGTTTATTTGAACTCCTTGATTAAAAAGGTACGAAGCTGAACACCCATCCTGTAAAATTTGGTTCACGTTTGCCAATGTTGCCCCCCTTTCAGGGAAGGTCGGCAAAGGTTGCAGGGTTATTTATTTGAGGTTTGGGTTTTTCTCTGGCAAGTACACATGCAACATATGCAACAGCAAACATAAACGTGTCTGCTTGTGGGTGTGCATTAGATATGAATTTTAAATATTAATAAAGTTGTGCAACTTAATACTATAGATAGATTTGCCTTCACCCAGTGCACGCACCTACTTAGTTACCATGTTAAAGGAACTGTTTATTGTACTTGGAACGTTTGCCTCTCATGCACGGTGAGCATGACAAATGAGCATAATCGCCTTTGACGATGCTATTGATGAAGTTAGTTGTGTTGTCACCACCACCATGGGGGAGTGAGGGAGTGATGGGCGTGTGACTACCTGTGGGCTGGCCGCGGTGGGAGGGCAGGCCCGGGTGGCGCGGCTGTGGATCCTCAAAGGGGTTGGAGGCCGCCATGTTGTCCCCCGGCACCCCTAGCACACACACACACATACAGGTCACACCCTGCACACACCGCCCACAAACACACACACACACACACACACCTTGACACATTGCTATACCAATACTCTCATCTACTTGTCTTGCCCCATCATGTCCTGCTCTTACAGATGGAAGCGACACTTACTTCATTAAGCTCCGCATGTGACATGTTTTGCCTTACGGCAATCTTTAAAAATTTAGTACTGCATCAAATGTATGAAAAAATTATGGAAAACTTCTGATTTCTTCAAAACTATTATAGACTTCTTGGGTGCGGCAAGCAAATCAATTTAAGACTGACAGTCTTGCAGATAAAAATGCACAACATCAGAGAAATCAATCTGTACACAACTCGTGTGCTCACCAATACTGAAAATATTTTTTGAGTGCCTCTATACAGAGAGTCAATATCTGTGTTTCTTTCATTTTACTAGAAAATGATTAATGTTCCGTTCCAAAGTTTAATAAGTCATTATTCATTCTTAATCCAAAAATCTAAGCAATTGTTTGCTTCAGAAAAGTGCAGGCACCGGAAGTTTTCAGTTTATTTTGTGTTACAGAGAAAAGAACCTGGCTTAGAGAAAAGAAGAAAATAATAAGAAGTGGAGAGATCTGTCTCCCTGGAAGTTGGTCATGCAAGGCTCACATGGTGTACACAGGAAGCGGAAAAGGCCCAATTCTTAACAATATATACTGTAATACTAAAGCAAACGCATACAAGATGAAATATGTACACTGCGTCGCTCAACTTGCACAACTATTCTAAGTATGCAGATATCTATGGTGAAGTATCACACTATCATTTTGTACAGTCTGCTATTTGCATACAGTGACTTGCCCATCTCTATTCCACCTGACACTGCCAGAGACAAGATATCCCAGCGCCACCCTGGAGACAAGTGGACTAGTCTAATAGGGTTGTATAAAAACACCGTGAACAAGATATCTTGTTGGCAAAGAATGGTCCTGTTTTTTTAATATTATTTCAAAACAGTTAACTCTCTGATACTCATCTGCACTGATTGAATATGTTGCACATATAGGGCAACTTCTAGTCCCCGAGTTACCTAAGTTAGCTTTTATTGTTCAATGTTTTGACTAATTTTAAGTCGACAGTTATACTCTCAAATGTTTCTTTGGCGGCGAGGCAAGTAGAGCAGACATTTGTTTAATCAGGAAGGCTTCCAGGGAACTGGCTGACAGCTAATGGTGAGCTAAGGTGACGAGCATCCTGCATGTCCTGGTATATTAGTAGTAGTCAGGAGAGACGATGCATGGTTACAGACAAGTCACACAAGCATTGTTATAGCACTGCTCTCTCCCGCTGATGGAGTGATGTGAGTGAGGTGGTGGGGTGGGCGGAGGGTGCGTGTTAGTCACATGGTGCTGTTCACAGACAGGGTTAGCCAAGTTCTCACACGACATTATAACATCTCCTCATGTTCACAACGGTGGCTCATCTCTCTGTAGCAAACCTAATGTCTATCAAGCTTACAATCTAAAAATCTAGATTTGTAAAAAGCAGTGTAAAAGTAAACAACCAAAGTTATCTTAGAAATTAGAATACAGGAACACAAAGTGAATCTCAATCGGAGCATTAAAGTTGCCAGTAGTGATCATTTTCCATTATCATTTTGCCTTTTCTTATAAGAACATGTCCAAGGTTCAATACCAAAAAAGTTTTTCACAAGAAAACATGAAAAAACATACTTTGCCGATATTATAGAGAAATTTTACATTACATTATTCCAGTATTACCTTTATTTGGCAATGGTTGATTCCCAAAATACATTATTTACAAAAATATTCTACAAGACAGAACATGGTCTACTTTAATTTTGTTAAATCATCTTCATGACAATAGTGCACCACATCTTGAAGTTGTCAAACATCTTTTTTTGGTTCAAATTTGTCTTAATATTCTAATCATCAATCAATATAAAAGACATAGACATACGTCTGTTTCTTCCCATAGTAACAAACGTGCCATGAACACGCAATAATAGGTAAACAATGAGATACAAAAAAGATATTAATGTCATACATCAAAAAAAGACATAAACTAGAAAACATCGTCGTCTGGAAACAGATTTTTTCCATCAAATATTTTTTTTATAAAAAAACAATTAAGGTTGTAAAGCACCCTTGAGGTAATTTATCACAGTACGGCGCTAAAGAAAAACAATGTCCAATAAATTAAAATATAACAAGAACTTGTTTGTATAAAAATGACGCCCTAGGGCGCACTCTTTTTTGGCACACAAATTGACTCAGATGCTCCATCTATATGTTTTATGTTGATCGATGATTCTAATCCATTGTTTTGATCACAAGTGAGAATCTGTCCAAGATATTTATTTGGCGACAGAGATACATTATATTGATAAGTTTGGTTGTTTTTTCATTGAAATTATACAAAATAATATTGATACGGCGGTGCATGAGAACATGATGTTTACATCAGAAGTAAATTGTTGATAGTGAAAGTTGATACAATATTTTACACTGCCTAGCAACAAACAATATATTGCCTTGAAACGCTGACAATGACTTGGTAGCCATGCAACATGTCCAACATGTCATGATAATTTAGGAAATGTATGCTTCTGCATCAATCCACATCATTGTCAATGATTTCAAGCAATCCTATAAGATAGATCCCAAACTATGGTAAACATCCATTACTATTGACAGCTCTAAAGCAACTCATCAACAACACATTGTTCAACTTGGACATTACAATACCGCTTATGATATCTTTTATTCCCAGACAAGCACTTATTTATCAAATAACCTTACCCTGCACTTAGTTCTTGGACAGAACTGTTTGTGCAGGGATTGAATGACAACAGACTGAATAAGCATCAAGAAATTAAAAACAAATCAATAATATTCATCGAATGTAACTACTCATATAATAATTTCTTCTTGCCACGTTTACCCCAAAGGGGTCACATGTGGCGAGTGGAACCTATTTCTTTTTACAGGTAAGAGAGCCAGCTCCTGAGGTAGCTGGTACTCATTTCCTGTGAAGTCTGAGTAAACCTTGCCGGTATTTCATTCTAGGTTTAAATAAACACCGTAACGGGAAATCATTTCTGACACCCTCAGTGAGATTCGAACCTGAGCTCTTAGCATGGAATGCAAACACTACCAATTCAGCTGTTGACCGGACTATTATCTCAATTATTAATGCTTTGACTGATGGAGAAAGCAAATTGAACAAGGTGTTGTCGCAGTTGTGGTTCATGGCTAGTGTGTTAGACGGTTGAGCGTCTCACCTTGCTGGGGCTGTCCTGTGGGAGGGTAGCCGGGGTAGGGGGGGCCGTAGCCGTCCATGGGGGGCGCGCCACCTGGCCCCCCCGCGCCTGCCGCCCCCGCCCCCGCGCCCGGGAAGGAGTCCTGCGAGTTGGAAGAACCTGCAACCACCGCTGTAATAAGCGACGTTACGTTAACAATCACACACACACGGTTAGTCACAACACAATGATACATGGGATATGCTAGTGTTAGTAACAAATCTAATAAATACACTATAGATATTGTACAAATTATAATATAAGGAGAATAAGAGAGAGCGAGAATCTGCTCGGATAGAGGTAGCGATCAACAAATACTTTCCTCAATTATTTAAAGTGTCAAGTTTGGTAGACATGACAAGCTATTTGTATGGTACTAAAGGACATTGTTTCAATTTGACAGCATTTAGGTCCGGTATTTTCAATGTTAGCAAAGCGATTTCATATTTAATATATTTAGCATAGCAACTTTACACTGAGTGGAAGGGATGCCCTTATGCCAATCTATAATAATAATCTATAATCCTTATGCCAATCCAGTGGGTTATTTTTTTATCAGTTTAAAGTCACTGATGTTAATGTTGGAAATAACGGGCCTTAGACTACACATGTAGTTGTAACTATAGATTTAAGTTAATTTTTGCCAAGGCTTCAAGGTGACATGATATGAAGTGTTGGAAAGTCAAATAGATTCTCATGAAGAATACTTCTAGGAATATCAATTCCTTACATGGGTATACAAATATTTAAAACAAATACATGTGAAATATTTTTGGACACACATTGGAATATAATACGTAATATAAGGTGTAATTGATATGATATTCTGGTCACAGGGAATGGAGGACACTCTAAGGTTGAGGGAAGAGAGATGCAACACAGCTCCAACCTGTGAACTCTAAGACAGAGCCTGAGGATAGGAGCTTGAGGCACTCTAAAAGCGTGTAGTTTCAACAATAGTTTAGGTGGCTTTAACCTGAACCAAAACACCACACATCGACACGGCTCGAACTGAAAGTAGTGAAAATCGGAACTAACATCTCCATTTTGTAAAACCTCACTTTTAAGAGTTCAATGTGGCTTCAGCTGAATTAATAAAATTTAAGTAAGTATTTTTTAAAGAATACCCAAATAATATCTATTGATTTTAGGAGTATGAAGGCCGCAAAGTCATAATAGCGCTCTCCTTCAGCTGTCATCTAAATTCAGTTTAAGCCGTGTACATCTGTACTGTCATGGTTCTCATAAGTTTAAACATTTACAAGATAAACACACTAAGCATTATTGCAACAACACGCCTTTTGGTTTGATTTGGACAGCAGCATTAAGAGAAGGCTGAAAATACATTAAATGATCCCCACATTCACACAAAGCTTCATAGCTCACCTGGACTGGGCACGCTGTTGTTCTTGTTGGACTTCTTCTTGGTGGTTGCCTCCACCTGGTTGATAATGGGCTGGGGGTCGATGCCGCCGCGGTCAAACTGGCACTCGTAGGCCAGCAGGTTCTTGGTGTAGTGCTTGCGCAGCGTGTAGGCCGCGCTGGAGGACGCGCCAATGCCCAGCATGCCCGCAATGTCCTTCCACGTCTTGTTCTTGGTCACCTGCAACCACAAACCCCGCGCTCTAGAAGTGGCTGCCACAGAACCTACGTAGAAGACTCTGCTGACGATATTTTGAGCATTTTGTTTTAGTTCCGATGCGGTTAAATTACAAACAAAATCATTAATGCAACTTTATGTAGGATTCACATGTTTCAATGCATTCTTTCATAGCAGTTAGTTAAATACAAGTCATCAATACATGCTCAAAATTATCAAAGCACAACCTTGCAAGCATTACTACACTTTACAATATTATTTCTAATAGCTAAGTGTGGGTCTGATCACCCCAACAGTGCAAGAAATGTAAAATCCTGTCAATAGCACCCCTGTTTCAGGAGAAGACAGGAAAAGTTGCTTTACATCTACGTTTGAGGTTTTGTTTTACAAGCGCACATGCAGCATCTGTGGGGAGTTGTGCATGTACACAAAGAGTGAACCTCACATAGTAATACATCGACAGCAACTTTGAAAATAAATTATATTATTGGCAAGCGCCCTTGGGGTAGCTAGTACCACTAAATGGCAGAGCTGTATAAAATTGTCCAGTTAATATTATTTATCGTTAATTTATTCCTTTTTGTTAATTTTAAATTGTTTGCATTTATTAAAATGAAAATTTGAATATCAGTTCACTGATTTGTGGAATAGAACAAAAATAATTAGAACTTTTAAAGTATATCTCTAATCAATATCTATAATAATTCACTACATTATAAAAAGCAGTTTTTTGTTTAAAAGGAAGAAAGTGAACAATCTAGTTTAGTTGTAGAGCAATTGACAGTGACATATCAGATATTAGAGCAGTAATGCAGTGGTTAGAAGACAGGATAGCTTTCCGCCACCGAAATATAGGAAAAGTAAGTGACTAATATCTAGCATACAATACCTGTGACTGCAAAATCAGCCCATGTTGAATACCAGCTCATGGCTTTAGTGACAGTTGTGATGTGACGAAGTGGTATTCAACATTTGCTGACCGATTAGTGCTACACAGCTAACACTGAGGGAAAGCCAATGCGCTCAGTTTGTACGGCTGTTTTGCGGCATTGGCTCTCCGCTGACAATGCCAACACTATGTTATCCTTATGTCTAGAGCTCTAGGGCCATGCTGATGCAGTATTTAGTCTCTATGAACTGAGATTATTAAGCATAGACACAATTTTGTGGTCAATGGCACTACATTTGAAAACGTTGCTCTTAAAACACTTAGTTTGTTTCTAAGCTGCACATTTAAAGACATCATATTGCATTTTGGATGTCAGGACTGCAAACCCAGAAACATTGTTCAAGAAAAAATTGAAGACATTTATGTTCAGTGAGTCGTATAAGGACTAACACATTTATCAAAAGGCCCTTGAGATGTGCTACACACAAAAACGGCACTTTTAAAAATAAATCATTCAATTATATATATATATATATATATATATATATTAAAATGCAGATTGCCTTGAAAGCGAATCCCTAATAAGGGGACCAGCCATACCCAACCACTTTAAAAATGAAAGCAGGGTTATTTTCTGTATCAGAAGGGGCAGAGTTCCATTTCTTGAACTGGCTAATTAAATGTTGCAGATAGTAAGAGCCGGGTTCAAAAAAACCCAAAAACTGAAATATTGTGTCAGTCTGTGATTTCAAAAGCCGTTCACTCAGAATGTGAGCGCTCTACCATGGGATCATCAAGCAAACTATACTTTCAATCATTTAAAGAATAACTGTTTACCTGTCTATTGATAAATCAGCTCTTGATGAGATGTTTACCATTTATATGAAAGTTGAAGATATGTGGAATTATCACATTTAAAGCAACTATTACAGATGTAGGGCGCATGGTACCATTACAATAGTTGAAAGCCAAACCAGGATACTATGGAAGTAAATAAGCAGAAGGAGTGGTCTTACTTGTATAGGCTACAAACAACATCACCTAGCAGCAAACATTACACACTTTGTAGATTCATCAGCTTATATATCACAAATAATTCACATTTCATTATTATCTGAACAGATTTTGAACTAATAGTTTACAAAACCAAAATGCAACTAAGCTACACATATAGCGTAACTTCTTGCCACGTTATCCCCGAAGGGTTTCGCATGTGGCGAGTGGAAACTATATATTTTACAGGTAGGGGGAACCAACAATCACGGCCGGCTTTAGTAGATGCTGGGCATTGTTCTTCCGCAGTCTTGACTGGGGCCTTGATGGTTTTGCCTTACACTTTGTTACAAATTTGTGTGCAATTTCTTCACTGAGTAATAAAGCTGGGAAGACGTTATACAGTAATGTAAGCGAAAACCAGAGCAAAAAATCAGAACATCAATATTGAGAAGCAATGATTTTTAATGAAATGCCTTTTTTTATTTTCAAAATTAAGGAAGTAAGACAGTCGCCAATCACTAAACTTGGCGTGGTGGTTTACGTTTGTTGAATTAACCTTGCCAGGACTAAGATCAGGGTGGCAAGTTCATTCATTATAATCTCTTGACAAACGAGGATAAGTGAATGGTTTAGCTGCAGAAATCTGTTCAGCAATGAATGAAAAGTAAGCTAGCTGATTCATCTTAGACGGACTATTTAAATTACTTGTGTGTCACTCTCATTTGAGGTGTATAGAACCAAGTCGGAAATCCAGATTATTGGAAAATGTGAGATAAATAAATGCAAACATAGAGAATGTCATTTTCTTTGTTTTCATAAATTTATCCTTGACTTATAGGTTGGTATGGACTGACTACCCATATCGTAAAAAATGATTCACTTTTCCAATCTCCCCCCTGTTTCAGGGAAGGTCGGAAAAGGTGCAGGGTTTATGTTTCACTTGAGGTTTGGATTTTAATTTGCAAGTAGGCATGCAGCATTCGTAAGCGCAAACTAACACATGTCTGTTTGTGGGCATGCATTTAATTTTGATTCTAAATGTTATATTCTTTGCAACTAAGATTTGTATCTGTTTTTTCTTTACAAATCTAAGAATGCAATGTTTGGTTCTATACGACTCTTATGACAAGTACCTTGAAACAACAGGTCAATTGTTACAAACTTTTTTATTTAAAAAAATATATATATTCTTTACTTAAAAGCAAAAATTAAATTGTCAAACAAAAAAGGCT
Source organism: Agapetus fuscipes (assembly GCA_951799405.1). NCBI lineage: Eukaryota > Metazoa > Arthropoda > Insecta > Trichoptera > Glossosomatidae > Agapetus > Agapetus fuscipes. The sequence continues at coordinate 6,463 of CATOGX010000001.1, read as the reverse complement.
TTTAAATAAAGATCACAATGATGTTGTAGACATTACAAAAATATATACAAAATCACAGACAGTATAAGAGGTTGCTGTGTTTAGCTATGATAAAAGCAACAAGGCATCTAAGGTTGTATGGAAACTTCATCAATCAGGAGTTAGTACAATCACCAGAGAGAGTTTAGTGAGAATCTGGAGGCTCCATTCCATCAATTCATAGGAATATTGCTACCCTGTATTGGGCAGAAGAAAAACTTTATTTCTCATACAAAATTTAAGCACGGTAAACAATCCACTCCACAACAGTGATTTATTTCTAGTGTTGAAATAAATTCCTAAAAATATCTTGAAGAAGAGTTTGTAATACACCTCAATGGAACTATTTTAAAAGTATTGATGGGCTGCAATCTTTGTATTGGCCACATGCGGATTGTGGGCCGCGTGTTTGACATCCCTGCTCGACATGCCAACTCAACACATGAGGCTTCGTTAATTTTGTAAGTAGACATGCAGCATGTGCAAGCACAAACTTATACATGTCTGCATGTGAGTGTGCATTAAATATAAACCTAAGTGTCAATATATTCTTGCAACTTAGATTATAGATTACAGACCCAGTGTTTGGTAGAGCCGGATAGACCTGAGAATGGTTTTGATAATAAAAGATATTTTATTCAACCAAGGGAGGCATTTTGGAAAATTCAATGATATATTTTGTGCTCTTCTGGGAATCAAACCTATTTGATTAGGAATCTGAAGCATTAAAACCACTAGACTAGAACTGTTTGGTATGTATCCGATTATATTATTATTTAAGAATAGGTACATTTTAATTATGAAAAATTATTCAACTCCTTGACTGATAGGTAGGTATGCGGCTGACCACCCATACTGTAAAAAATGGTTCACTTTGCCAATGTCACCCCTGCTTCAGGGAAGGTCGGCAAGAGCTGCAGGGCTTATGTTCATTTGAGATTGGGTTTTTTATATTGTAGGTCCACATGCAGCATGTGTAAGCGCGAAATTATGCATGTCTGCTTGTGGAAATGCATTTAATATGAATCTCAAATGATACATATCTTTGCAGCTTAGATTTAGATTAGATTCAAAACTTTATATTTTTCTTAGCTTATAGGTTGGCATGAAGCTGACCCCCAATACTATAAAAAATGGTTCACTTTGCCAATATCACCCCTGTTTCAGGGAAAGTCAGCAAGAGTTGCAGGGCTTATGTTCATTTGAGATTGGGTTTTTATATTGTAGGTCCACATGCGGCATGAGTTAGCGCAAACTTATACATGTCTGCTTGTGGGAATGCGTTTAATATGAATCTTAAATGATATAGGTATATCTTTGCAGCTTAGATTTAGATTCACGTATCTTGGGTAGCAAATAAGAAAACATAAATTTTGTATGAAAACAAAGCTTTCCTAACTAATCAAAAAATGGCAGCATTTATGAATAGAAATAGGATGGATGGGCTCTAAAACATACATCTAATGCTTGGTTATACTGATACAATCAACTATATTTCAGTTTCATACTCTAGTGCTAATACTATGTGCATTTTCCTCTAAAGGATGTTTAATTATTGTTCATCTAATGTGAGCTCTATACAAGTTCAATAGAAGCAAAGGCAGCAACTAAGATTTTCTTTTAAATCAGATAAATATCTGGAAACACCGAAAATGTCATTCTCTTTGTATATATTCTCAAGCAACACCCAGTTGCTGAAAGGTTGGATGGACCTTTGGCGACCGGCCTTTGGTAAAGGTATATCAATTTTTCAAAGCAAAGAGCATATTTGAAAATATAAATTGTATATTTTTTGTGCTCCACGGGGATTTAAACCCACGACCTTCCATTTATGAGTCCGAAGCGTTACCACTAGGCTACGGACCGGTCAACAACATGGGTTTCTCAAACAAATTCACCTTTTTTTCTATTTTCTACGAGATATAACACTAACTAGTGAAAATCCTGTAGTTTAGAAGTTTTTCATGAGCACTTTTTTAATAAAAATTAGTACACTTACTATGAGAAGTTACACCCAATAAAATGTTTAATCCATAATTTCTCAAATCAGTGAATCACTACTAATTCAGTGCTACCTTTAAGATGGCAATATTTATCTCATTTAAAAACAAAATCCTTGGTTACCGCCTTTGTTTCTGTCTGACTCATACATTTGTTTCTAAGACAAGACTGTTGAGAGCATAGAGTAATAATTACTATAGAGGGCGCGTGTGCGACGTTTTCCATAGTGCCTGGTGTAAGCAGATGTTCTATAGCTACTTCATTATAGATATATGCAGCTGTAGTGATGTGCGCGCAACAAAATATGTTATTGATACTTTAAAATCCAAGATTTTAATCTAGTATCGAAAAATAAACTAAAGTTGTAATAAAAGCCTTACATTTAGGTTTAAACAGATCATATGTATGGGGATTAAGGTTTTACTGAAATTCGAAGTGGTAGAAAAACTGTGTTTCGTGGATTGACTACTACACGACCATTTTTGTTTTTCCTTATATTTGAGTTAAATTGGTTCTAATGCATGTAACAAAAGTCTCCTGCGTACCATATTTACTTGTTTATTATTTGTCAAAGATTTTAACACATTTCAATACAATATCAAAACAATACAATAAATAATATAACCAAACACAAATCTGTAAAAGACATTTAAACAAAACATACGCAGCTTTGAATATTTGGTGCCTAGTCAGTTTTTTTGATGGCATCGACCCACTTCCGTAAATAATGCGTATTTTGTGGAAACCTATAAAAATACAAATAAGTATGAAATATTCAGTATTTTTTATTATTATTGACTTATAGGTTGGAATGAGGCTGACCACTCATACTGTAAAAAATGGTTCACTTTGGCAATGTCACCCCTGTTTCAGGGAAGGTCAGCAAAAGTTGTGGTGCTTATGTTCATTTGAGGTTTGGATTTTATTTGCAAGTACACATTCAGAATTTGTAAGCGCGAACTACACGTGTTGGTTTGTGGGCATACATCTGAAAGCTTTAAATGAATATATCCTTGCAACTTAGATTATAGATTGAATGCGATTTGATCGTCAACGAACGAACGTCATAGAGCCCGAGTAGTAAAAAAAAATCCACTTTTTGAAAATACTGAGGGGGCGGAATTCCATGTTATTGTAAAATTTAGCAAAATTTTTATGATTCTCATTGAATTTTAGTAATATGAACGAAATGTGAAGCGCATATCGATATCACAAATATCAATATGCGCTTCACACAGCGCATCACTAGCAGAGCGGTGCTTAGCGGACGGGTAAAGGCGACGCGGTAACTCTCTCTCTTCACCCCCGCAACACAAAGTTTTAGATCGTTCGACTTGGCCAAATTTTGTACTCACCGGTGGAATGTTATGTAGCTATTCTTCTTTGTTTGCTTCCTTGTGTCATTTTTACAAGTTTTAACACAACCATTCATCATTTTTACTAAGATAATTGAAATACAAGTCAACTGTCAAAAAATGGGAGCGCCCCCCCCGCGCGCCTGTCAGTTTGCGATCACGTGATCGGGTTTGGACCAATGAGACGATGTTCGCACTTCGAAGCAAAAAGTGCTTACTGTTCGCACTTGGAAAGGCTCTCTCTATGTATATTATTACTCTATGGTTGAGAGCAACATAAGTTGATAGTTTACATGGCAAGCAATGAAGAGTGTTACAGAACATGGTCCTGTTATACATGTATATATATATATATATAGGTTGTTATGTGTTGGTTAACTAGGGATGCAACTAAACACTCACACCTGCAGTGGCGTAATTCACATGACATACATTTCATATTGTATACATAATACAGATGACTGCTTGCGTTCTTACTGACAACAGGTCTCCACGATTATTTACAGGATGGTTTGTGTGTTCTAACTTAACCAAAGACATATGGTGTTATTCACACACAGTAAATCCATGGCTCAGCCGCCACCTAATTAGAATTTTCCATACAACAAAAGAATACATTGATCAGCTACGGATCAAACGTTTTCTGAATAAATCTTTGATTTTAGAAACAGTGCATAGAATGAGAGAGATAAGCATATGTGTTCCTATGAAATTAAATATTAGGATGATTTATTTGGTGAAGGCTGTTTTTTTACATTTCAATAGGCCTCTGCAAGCTTGGTTGCTGCTAGAGAGAATGCCAATTTTTAATTAGTGCCCAGTTACTGTATGGCTGGATGGACCTTAGGAACTAATTTTATTCTATAATTGAAACTTATAAAAGGAGGTAGAAATTTCACCATAATATTTTGATGTAAACATCAAATATTTATTTTAAGTCTAACCAATCTAGAACGCACCCATCCTGGTGCACCATGATCAAGAAGATCGCGTAGCCCTGTTGTCAGTATTTACTTACAACTAGTAACTAGTGACTAGTGGTGTACATAAGTAACTAGTTCTATAATTACAAGTTGATCAGGGGTTGGGGGGAGGGGGTAAACGGGAGCATAAAAGGACACACTTCTGACTCTGTGCAACTAAACAACTTACCTTTATAGACCAGACCAGATGTTCAATTTAAAAAAAAACACCAACTGATGATAGTCAGCAAGATAACTGACACTTCCTTTCAAATAATTTGAAAACGGGCTTAAATGATTTTTCTCCATGGGAGTCTCGACGGCCGTCGGTAGATCTTCCCGCACCTATTTGAAGATAGGATGGAATAAAACATGGTGGTGCCTTAATAGCTGATCGTTATTCCATCTAAAATGGATACGCTGCCATGTCTTATTCCGTCCTATCTTCAAATAGATACATTAAGAACTATCGACGGTGGTCGTTGAGACTTCCCCCCATGAATGACTAAACCAGAAAGAAGTTTTGGTTAACAAAGTGTATGAATACTTTTCCATTATTTTTTGCATTGGTATCCTAATAATGCAATTATAATTCCATTCTTTATTCACATGCTCCTAGTCAAGATAATGATGACAATAAAAACACTCAACGCTTTTGTTTTACTGATAATTTCATATTTTTCATCGGAAGGCATATACTCAATGAAGAACTGAATGCATAATGAAAATTATACAAAACCAAAGACTGAACTGAATCTTCCTCGAAGCATCTCATCTCCAGGATCATTGATTTGGTGAGCAATGCTTTTGTGTTTTTCACACTTCAAGAGCCCTCTACATAACTGTTTGTCACTCGTCATTGCCAAATTTACCAGCAAGACGCTTTTCTTGATTTATAGGTTGGTAGGAGGCTGATCACCCATACTGTAAAAAATGGTTCTCTTTGCCAATGTGACCCCTGTTTCAGGGAAGGCCTGCAAAAGTTGCAGGGTTTATGTTCATTTAAGGTTTGGATTTTAATTTGTAATTAGTATACATGCAGAAATTGTAAGTGTGAACTTACACCTGTCATTTAATATGAATTTGAAATGTTAACATCTATCTTATCTTTCCAACTTAGATTAAAGAGATTATATATACTGTAAGGCTGAATGAACCTTTGTGACCGGTCTATTGAAAAGGCAAACAAAGAGCATATTTGAATTCTTTTTTATGCTCCATCGAGAATGAAACTCACAATCTTCTGTTTACCAGTCTGCAGTGTTAACTGACTGATCTGAGCTGTTGATGTTTTTATTGGCATATTGTATAAGTGTGTCCCTGCAGGGTATTGAGGACAGGACAAGTGGAGGGTGATACATCAGTGTTGGTGGTCGGTGGGTGTTGCCTGCGGGACAGCACCTTGCATACCTCGACGAAGCCGCCGCGCTCGCGCACCAGCAGGTAGAGGCGGTACAGGTCCAGCGGCTGCTTACTGATGGTAGGGCAGGCGGCGATGGGCGTGCGGCGCTCCTCCATGAAACCCAGCAGGCGCTCCACCCAGCCCCGCCGCTCCGGCGCCGAGTCCATCTCGTACAGCTTGCCCAGCGAGTCCGACTTCTGCTAACACCCCAACACACATACTCACTGCACTGATTCAACAACAACATATACATAAACACCTATTGAAGGAGGGATTCATATTTAACTGTTATAATGCCAACCATCAATAGATTAACTAAAATTGATGAACAGCATGGGTTTTTTTTTTTTTCTCAATTTTGCATTTGGTTTGCAATTTCATAACAGATTTTTGATCATGAATGGACAATTTTAGCATAAATGGAAAATACTGAAAAAACAAAAGCACTAAAAGGGTTAAGCAATCCTAATATGAAATATCTTCAAATAAGCCCCTGTTATATGATTTTTTAAGGAATCTATTGCAGGGGGAAACTCCCCACTTTATCAGGGAATTTGGAGGTCTATGACACTTCTGAGAGTGCCACAGAAGTGTTGGTGTTATTATTATTATATTAGGATGATTTATTTGGTGAGCGCTGTTTTTGTGTGTGTCACACCTCAAGAGCCCTCTGCGAGCTTGGTCGTCGCTGTAGAAAGCGCCAATTCTCAAGCAAGACCCAGTTG
>OX637332.1:32207865-32214519 GCA_951799405.1 Agapetus fuscipes | reverse complement strand
CACCGTATCCACCTCCAGGTGATCGACCCCGAGGGCAGCCACAAGTGACGCCCTCTCAGTCGCCCAGGCCGGACACGCTAGCATCGTATGCTCGGCGTCGTCTTCTGTTGCATCGCAGTGCCAGCAGGCTGCGGCTGCTTCTTTGCCTATCCTTTGCAGGAAGTTTCCGAAGCAGCCGTGTCCACTCAGCAGCTGGGTGAGCCGGTAGCTCAGACCACCATGCTTCCTTTGGCACCAGGTCCTCAGGTCGCTGATAAGTCTTCGCGTCCAGCGTCCACCAACTGCCGTGTCCCAGCGTTGCTGCCACTGCGAGTATATCGCGTCTCTAGAGGGGTCTTCTAGACCGTCTCTCTTCCGCTCTCTTCTCTCCTGGCGTTCTCGCGCCAGGAGGTGAATCGGAGGCGAAGAAGATAGCACCAGCGCTGCGTCCTCGGAGATCGTGCGATACCCAGAGATAACCCTGAGTGCACTCCTCCTCTGCACACTTGCCATCTTCTTCCTGTAGTGCTCAACCTCAAGCGACTTCGCCCAGATGGGTGCCCCATACAAAAGCGTCGAGTGCACCACCTCGTGCAGGAGTCTCCTCCTGCTCGATTTGGGCCCACCGACGTTCGGCATGAGCCTTCCCAGCTGTTGCGCCACCACGCTTGCCCTCGCCGCCGCCAGCTCGATATGTTCCCCGAAGCGGAGTCGATGATCGAGTTGGACACCGAGGTACCGCATAGATTTAACCAGCGGCACCTCGAAGCCCCCTAGCGTCAGCTTAGGCAGCGCAGGTCGTCGCCTTCGGCTGAACAGCACTGCCTCCGTCTTCTGGACTGCCAGCTCCAGTCCGGAGCTATCCAGCCAGCGTTTTACCCTACGGAGGGCCTCGTTCCCCGTAGCAGTGATCTCCTCGCAGGTTTTGCCGGTGATCATTACCGCGATGTCGTCCGCAAAAGCAACGACGCTTGCGTCCGCCGGCAGCTTCGTCCGCAACAAGCCGTCGTACATGACGTTCCACAGGGTTGGTCCTAAAACCGAGCCCTGAGGGACCCCAGACGTCAGCTGTCGCGTCTCGACGCTGCCTTCGGCACCGCATCGATATTCGAGCGTCCGACCATCAAAGTAGCTCTCCAGCAAGGCCATCAGGTACTCCGGGACCCGAAAGCTCTCCCTCAGCGCCCTGAGAGTTAAATCCCAGCGCGCCGAGTTGAAGGCATTCCGGACGTCCAGAGCCACAAGCATGACCTGCCGGTGCCTTTTCACCGACCCCTGCCAAGCCGTCCGTACCGTGTCCACTACGCGCTCCACAGCGTCCAGGGTGGAGCGTCCCGGTCTGAAGCCGTACTGGTGTTCGGAGAGCCCTCCATCCTCGGATTCGAGGATTGGGAGAAGCCTTCCAACCACCAGTCTCTCAAGAAGCTTCCCGTAGCCGGCAAGCATGCACAAGGGCCTAAAAGAGGAGGGCCCAACGGCGACAGCCTTTTTAGAGACAAGGACAAGCCTTTGCCTCTTCCAGGCGTCACCGAATCTACCCTCCTCCAGGCAGGCGTTGTACACGCTCAACAGCATATCGGGAAACTTCTTGGCAACCAACAGTACGACTTCGTTCGGGACATTGTCTGGTCCGGGCGCCCTTCCAGTTTTGATCCTGGCCGCCGCCGCATCGAGCTCAGCCCGGGAGAATGGTTCGAAGTCCGCTCCCAAAGGAGCGGGGCCTCTTACCACCCTCCGTTCATGCGCAGGAAAGAGAGCGTCTATTACGCTCGTGAGGTTCTGGGAGTCCATGAGAAACGGATCATGATCTCGTCCCCGTAGCTTCTGTCGTACAATCTTGTACGGCAGTCCCCAGGGGTCGTTATTCACCGATTCGCACAGTTCTTCCCAGCACCTCTCCTTGCTGCGCTTGATAGCTAGCTTAAGCTCTTTGCGGGCGGCCCGGTATCGCTGGTAAGCGCTGTCGTCTACGCCGTCCGTCGCCCGTGCCCGTTGGGCAGCCCTGCGTCGGGCAAGACACGCCGCGCGGAGGCGGGCTATGGTGTCTGTCCACCAATAGGCCGGCGCCCCCGCGCGGCGCCTCGAGCACCGAGCCATGGCCGCGTCGCAAGCGCGCCTGGTGAGGTCGTCAAGCCTCTCAACCCTGTCTGCCGCGCCGCCAGCATCCTCAACCGTCGCCCTGAGGCTCTCCACCATGGCTTCTAGAGCCTCCTGATCCAGGGATCGAAGGCTCCAACCGCCAACAGCGGAGTTTCCCGGGCGACCCGACCGACCTGGCCGGGGTCCTCTCTCCAGCGAGAAAGACACGTACTGGTGATCGCTGTGCGTGTAGTCATCGAGTACACGCCAGTTTTTCACCAGCCCGATTATTCCCTCGCTGGCGAATGTTACGTCAACGACTGAGCCCGTGGCTCCCCTGCGGAACGTAAACTCCGAACCCACATTCGCAATGTGCAAATGCAAGCCCGCAGCCACATCACCCAGGATAGAGCCCCGCCTGTTAGTCGTTGACGAACCCCATTCAGTCGACCAGGCGTTGAAGTCGCCAGCCACGATAACTGGCAGCGTTGACGTCCTGACGTCACTCTCCAGGTCGCGGAGGTCGTCCATAAACTGCTGCAGTGGAGCGTTTGGCGAGAAGTAGCAGCTGTACAGTCTACAGCCTGCCACCTCAACCCACGTCCACCCCCTGCTAGCAGCGCGATTTCGTCCAGAGACGATCGCCCTCTGCGACGGAAGGAAGATTGCAGCCACTCCGGAATCGTCACAGTACCAGCGACTATTACAGTCACGATACTGCTCCGACACCAGAACAACATCCAACCTCCCCTCCGCCGCCACCTGCTGCATCAGGTCCTGAGCCACTTGGCAGTGACCCAGGTTGACTTGCAGGATGTTGAGTGCGGTCATCTCCGAAGGCATCGCTTCCGCTCCCCGCACTGCCCACTACCGCACCAATGTGCGGCAGGCAGTCCCCTCCTTTTGCAAGGGGCACAGCAAAGCGGGCTTGTGCAGCCCGCTGAGTTGTGCCCCTCTTCCCCACAACGTCTGCACAGTCCAGCCCCCCCCGGCTCCCTCACGTCACACCTCGATGCGACGTGAGCGAACCCGAGGCAGCGGAAACACTGCCTGACCTCCATCTTATGCCGGACACGGCATCGGAGGAGGCCGATTTGCAGGCGCCCGGCCCCAATGAGGGTGTCCACAGCTCGTGTCCACGGAACCTTCGCCGTACACGCGAGGGACCCACTCTGTCTCGGTCTCAGCGGGAGAACCTCGATTTCTTCGAGGCTCCCCCCCAGGGACCGAGCCAGGGCCGATCTGACGTCTTGGACCTCTATACCCTCATAGAGGTCTTGGACACAGATCGTCCTCTTCGGAACCCATCTCTTAATGGACAATGAGGGTCCAGCTACGCCCGCGAGGAACGTCTCCAGGGCAGGACCTCTAGAGTCCCCCCTCGCTAGGCGCAGCTGCAGGGACCCATTGGCACCTCTTCTGATGCCCTGGATCCCCGGTAGACCCTCATGCTCGGACTTGCTGCTTACAGCAGCAAGTCCTTTTAACACGGCTGCGTATGAGGGAGGCACCTCAGTCCTAGTGACTGGGGCAACGGTCACTGTTTCCAACGGCTTTGACCGCCTTTTAACGGTAGCCAGAGCCACCGGAGCCGCTGTGGCCCCTTTGCTCTTCCTCTTTCTGTGGCTGACCACGGTCCATCCCGTGGCCAGCCCTTCCACCCGTTCTTTGGGTGGGTGCAGCTGTTGCCGCTGCTGTGGCTGTTTCCGCTGCTGCGGCTGTTGCCGCTGCTGCGGCTGTTGCCGCTGCTGCGGCTGTTGCCGCTGCTGCGGCTGTTGCCGCTGCTGCGGCTGTTGCCGCTGCTGCGGCTGTTGCCGCTGTTGCGGCTGTTGCCGTTGCTGCGGTTGTTGCCGCTGCTGCGGCTGTTGCCGCTGTTGCGGCTGTTGCCGTTGCTGCGGTTGTTGCCGCTGCTGTGGCTGGTGCCGCTGCTGCGGCTGTTGCCGCTGCTGATTGAACGCTTTGATGAACTCTTTTTCTGAAAAAGAGAAAAAAGCATAAGATATATACACATATACATACAAATATAAACACAATACATAAGATAGAATTATAAAATAAAATGCTTCACCCAGTCTTCCCCGGCCTGCAGGCGCCTATCTGAATGTTCCCACCCTGGGGTCGCGCCTATCTATCTAAGTCCCACCCACTAGATATTCCGCAGACCGGAGTCAACCGGGCAGCAGCACCAATAAACTACATAAACTAAATATATAAATAAATAGATAATTAAATAAACTATAATTATATAATAAACCTGAGCGCTAATCGGGAAACACCCCCTCCAGCGCTCAGGGGTTCGCTTTGGTCCCAACTCTCGTCCCTTTATGAGGACAAGCATTGGTAAGCCCCCAAGCCACGACAAGGCCCGAACCATGAAGGGGGAACCTAACCTAACCTAACCTAACCTAACCTAACCTAACCTAACCTAACCTAACCTAACCTTTTCCTCGGGGGAAAGGAGGAGTGAATCTTCAAAAAGACACCCCCTGGCCCGTACCAGAGAGCGTGCCAGGTTTGTCAACTGACTAAACACTCCCCCCGAAGCAACTTCACCACACCTCGGAAAGCAGAATTAACCAAAACATCGAGGTGTGGTTTATCTTACCTTAAGGGTATACTACAAAGTCGGGTTACGTGACCTCTGGATTGGGGCGCCTCCGCCTCTCACGCTCGGCCTCCTCCTTCACGCCGATAACACGAGAGGCAAAGGCCTCCCAAGCACTCCAGTTCTCTTTGCTTTGGAGCATTGACGCCACCATCGTGTCCACACCCAGGTGATCGGTTCCGATGGCAGCCATGAGAGACTGCCTCGGTTCCGCCCAGGCGGGGCACGAGAGCAGCGTGTGCTCCGCGTCATCGTTTGACGAGTCGCAGTGCCAGCATGCTGCAGTTGCTTCTTTGCCAATCCGATGTAGATAGGCACCGAAACAACCGTGTCCGCTCAGCAGCTGCGTGAGCCGGAAGCTCAGGTCGCCGTGTTTCCTCGAGCACCAGGGCCCAAGGTCACCGACAAGCCTGTTCGTCCAGCGTCCCTTGGCTGCCGAACTCCAGCGATCCTGCCACTTCGACATCGTCAAGGCCCTATGCTGCGGTCCCTTACCTGAATCGTACACCGCTTTGCGCTCCAGCGCCAGCAGGTCTACGGGCGGAGAAGAAGCCAGCACCAAAGCCGCGTCGGCGGAGATGGTGCGGTAGCCGGAGATCACTCTCAGAGCGCTTCTTCTCTGGACGGCAGCCATCTTCTTCCTGTGCTGTTCTACCTCTAGTGACTTTGCCCAGACGGGTGCCCCATACAGAAGTATGGAGTGAACGACCTCATGCAAGAGTTTCCTCCTACATGATTTCGGTCCACCCACATTCGGCATGAGACTCCCCAGCTGAATCGCCACTCCGCTTGCCTTGGCGGCCGCCAGCTCGATGTGTTCTCCGAAACGGAGACCACGATCGAGTTGGATCCCCAGGTACCGCAGCGATTTCGCCAGCGGCACCTCGAAGCCCTCCAGCAGCAGCCGAGGCAGAAGAGGTCGCCGCTTTCGGCAGAACAGCACCGCCTCGGTCTTCTGGACTGCGAGCTGCAGTCCGGCTCGGTCGAGCCATCTCTTGACCCGACGAAGCGCCTCGTTCCCTGAAATTTCGAGGTCACGGGAGGTCTTACCCTCGATCACTACCGCGATGTCGTCCGCGAAAGCAACAAGACTCGACCCCTCCGGCATGTCAGTCCGCAACAGTCCATCGTACAGGGCATTCCACAGGGTGGGTCCTAAGACCGATCCCTGCGGGACGCCCGACGACACCCGTCGCTTCTCTTCCACGCCAGAAGGGCCGTGACGATACTCCAGCGTCCGGCCATCGAAATAGTTCTCGAGCATTGCCATCAGATAGTCTGGTACCCGGAAGTCCTCTCTCAACGCTCTGAGAACAAGTTCCCATCGCGCGGAGTTGAAGGCGTTCTTGATATCCAGCGCTATCATGACGACCCGTCGGTGACTCTTCACCGTGCCCTCCCACGCCCTTCGGATCACACTTACCACGTGACCGACGGCGTCCACCGTAGATCGGCCCCGCCTGAAGCCGTACTGTCGGTCGGAGAGCCCCCGCTCCGGATCCTCCAGGATGAGCTGTAGTCTCCCGAGCAGGAGGCGCTCAAGGAGCTTCCCGAAGCCGTCCAGCATGCACAACGGCCTAAAGGAAGAGGGTCCGTCCGCGACCGCCTTTTTGAGAATGAGGACTAGCCTCTGTCTCTTCCAGGAGGCGCCGACTAGGCCCTCTTCCAGGCACTTGTTGTACACATCGAGCAGCACTTCCGGAAACCCCCGGGCCACCAACAGCACAATCTCATTTGGGACCTCGTCAAGTCCAGGGGCCTTACCTGTACCTACCTTCCTCGTGGCAGCCTCAAGCTCCTCAGCCGTGAATGGCTGAAGATCGGGCGCAGGTGAAGTAGAACGCACAGTTCTCGGCCGGTCGTCGTGGCGCGGGAAGAGGCCATCAATTACAGCGGTCAGGTTCCGGGGATCGCTGAGGTAAGGGTCCAGATCCCGTCCCCTCAGTCTCTGTCGCACAATTTTGTACGGCAGACCCCAGGGGTCCCGATCC